>PJEX01000479.1:0-31359 GCA_005350895.1 Colletotrichum tanaceti | reverse complement strand
AATAAGAGCTATATAAAGTTAGATAGATTTATAGTAATAATAACCTTATAGATACCTTTATAAAGTTATTACCTAACTAAGCCCTTAAGGGATTTATTACTACCTCTATAGCTAATATATAAATAGAGGGATAGGTTACCTAACTATAAAAACTTTACTTAACTATATAATCTTAATGTAACTATAATTATAAGAATACCTTACCTAACTATAAGAAGAGCCTTAAGGCTATATAAGGACCTTACCCTAACTATAAGAAGAGCCTATAAGGCTAGATATAAGGGAGATAAGGGATATTATAAGGGGGTATAGAGATTAATAGGATAGATAGAGAGTAACAGTAAAACCTATTAAATAAGTATATATACCTTAGAAGCTTTAGCTAATAAGAAATACCTATAATTATAATATTATAAGCCTACCCTATCTATTACTAGTAACTATACAGCCTAAGGATTATAATAGTATATATAGAGGATTATAGAGGAAGAATAGAGGGACTAGGGATTATATAGGGACCTATAAAACTATTATACTTTTCCTTTTATTACGTTTTTAAATAATTTAGGCTAATTTAAATAAACTAGATCTCTTATATAAAATAGAGAGTTTCTAGTATTAGTTTATTTAAATTAGACCTTTAGAGTTAAGGGGAGGATTAGGGTTAATAGTAGTATAGGCTAGGTAGTTAACTTTACCTAGGTAAGCTGCCCTACTTTAGTAGGCAGCCTACCTACCTACTTAGCCTGCTCCTGCTGCAGACCCCTGCTTGTTGTTTTCCTTCCTTTCTATATAGCTAGTTCAGTTTACTAATAATTGAAGCTATCACTAACCCTGACGTTAACATCCCTTTGCCTACCAACAACATCACTTTATAGGCAATGGGGTGGTGTCGGACAGTCTCGGACAACCTCGCATTCCCAAAATGGTTAGGTTGGCTTACTTGTAGGGCCGCACGCGCTAGTGGAATTCGGAATCCTTTGGTCTGTCTAAGTCTGTCCAATGCGCGTGGCAGAATCATCAATGATGACTGCTTGATTATGGGGCTGCTTCCATGTACTGCATATCTACCTAGGTAGGTACCTCAGCACTTACCTAGGTAGAACAGACGACACTTCGCATTCCCGATCCGGTTTCCGAAGGCCCCATTTCAGGCCGGCGCCGGCGCTTGCGCTAACGGCCAACGGCCCCACCCGGATCAAGCCGGTGGAGACTCAGATACCAGGAAGGTACCGAGTCGGCAGTGCTTAGATATACCTACTGTGAGGTGGTTCTCGGAGCAAGTCATTCACCCAAGGTCTCACAACATCACAACACGCTCTTCTCTGTCCGACCAATCAGTCTTACTAGCCAAAGAGTCAACGTTTCGTGATATAGGGCCTGGGGGGCGCGGTCGGAGTGCATCAGTAGGGTAGACGTTTCAGCCAGTCGATCATGATGGAAAATCACGTCGGTGAGGTCGAAAATCTGCGATGACATACAGACTGTTAAATTGAGAAGATGTCAATCTCCAGCCACGGTGACGAAATCGCCGTTTTTGCCTGCCAATGAAGTGGCACGTAATATTCCCAGGGCTGCCAGGGCAAACATCAAAGTCTTCATTTGAGCTTAGGGTCTGGGCAGAAGCTTCGGTTTTCCTCGGCGCACTAGAGGTTTGCATTAGCGAGCGGAGAAGCCACGGCGGTACAAGCAGCCAAGCGCCAAGCAATACAGGGCTTAATGGAATGTAGAGGCGTTGAGGATGCACCCTGGAAAGGGTTCATGAATCATGGTCAATTCTCTGCCGTGGAAAGGGCTTGGGTGTATCTTGCAAGGATAAAGAAACAGCCTGACACAATGCGGAGAAGGTTTTGGGGTACAATGCATGCCGTTGACCTATGACCGCCTCACAGGACTCCGGTAGGAGAGTGGTACATAGTGAAATCATGGAGCAATCCTCGCATAGGTAGCTTGGAAGTAAATGGCGGTCGAAAAAACAATCAAAGGCAAGAAGTCGTAGGGTTACCAGATGGGAAGAAGAATGTCCGACGGCGTCCGGTGAAACTGGTGGCACGTAGGTCAAGGGCGGTGTCCACCAGCAAAAGCCTTCTTTCCTCAAAGAGTTGGCCATTCGGCATGATGATGTACGGTCATTAGACCCTACCTATTCCAGGAAGACAAGTGGTCGTTAATTTCCACTTCATTCTGGCTGTATTGAGCGATGTCTGCCATACTAGGTTCTGTGATTCCGGTTCCAAGTAGACAGCACTTACGCAAGTGGCAAGATTTGTTCTAGACGCTATGCCGTTCGTCCGTGATTGACTTTTCGCAAGGGACTGGTTAGTGAACCAGGAAGGTAGGTGTAGACTGCTTGGCTTCCAGGACGACATTCAGTGATCGCCAAGACTGTGATGGGCAAACCCGTCGGTAGGTTAGGTGGTGGCCGGCGTGGCATTCATATTAGCCTCGCTCACGAGCGATGGGGCCTATATTAAAGGCTGGGCAACTTGGCAAGTTGTCAGCAGAGGCATGTGTCGCAGACATATGGCAAAAGTGAATGACAACGCAGCTTATGTATGATCAGTTCGTTTCGCGCCGAGCTTTGGGTACCGGTCATTGACTGGTCGAACCAAAGAAGAAGCGGTCAGGTCTCGGCAGCTAAATGGCGGCTAATCCAGGGCCCGCTGCGGAGGGTTGAAACTGGGCCGGGCCTTGGACGAGTCGGGAGAATCTCGTGAGGTTCGACGGGCATGTGCTGGGCTGCGGGCAACGCCTCTCGAGGTCCCGTGTCGTCGGTATCTGGTTACGGTTCTGGGCAGAGGCTGGAACTTGGCAAGACGAAGGGCTAACGCCTGATGTTTGGAGCGCGCCAAGGAGCTTCGGATGAGATAAGGGCGGGCGGTGCCGATGGGGAGGCTGAGACGATGATGAAGTCGAGACGATGGGGAGGACGAGACGAGCAGGGGAAAGCGCGCGATAGTAAGACTCGAGAGGGAAGGGGTCTGGCTGACGGACGAGGCGTGGCGAGACGTGTTGACGGACGATGAGTGGAGTAGCCTGGAGGACAAGGTCGGCAGAAGGAGGTGGAGAGACAGGACGTTGCTTGGAGGCCAAGCTTAATGTTACTGAGATGTCGTCGTCGGGGACGAAGATTGAATATAGGCGACAGACTCGGAAGCGGAGGCTTGTCGCAGGCCCCGGCTTGCTTGTGAAGCGTGAGACGTGCCCAGAGGAAACCAGGAGGTGCAAGACTTGGCAGGTTGAAGGCTCTGTAGCTGATCCGTACCTGCCTGTAGGTACCTGGGTGCTTAGGTAAGATCACGACCTCGGCTTCAAAAATTAGGCGAGTGATTGGGGTAGGGCACCCACCCACCTGACAGCTTCTCCCTTAGTCACCAGACCGACCGCCCAACTGTTCTTATTCCTTAGGACTGTCAACCGTCGTCATCCAGGTATCCTACCCGGCTCCAGTGTCGTCTTGTCTGACGGCCGTCTGAGTTGCGATTCCCATCTCATACCTAGATACCTACCTAGGTAAGCATAGCATCTCCTGCCAGCGCAGCTCTCGGTTTGACTTGGCGGCCATTCTAGCTCTTGGCCCTGCAAAAACCAGCTGTTTCCGCCCCCCCCTCTTTCTTTCGCCCGTCCTTCCTTCCTGTCATCCCATCCCTTCTCACATCCATCCCCGCGGGACCCAACTGTTGCCGGGGGCACACACACACACACACACACACACATCAAGAGGGCTTCCAAACTGTGGTACGTGCCCCGGCTTCCTCCATCTCGCTATTCGACCTCTGCGAGTCTGACCTGCAGCGGTCCGGAACTGGCTGCTTCGCGCCCCATGCGTCGCCGTCTCAGCACGCGACAATGGCTGCCCAAAACCGGGCCAGAGAGAAGGCCGTCGCCCCCTGTGTCGTCCGAACAGAGTCTTGTGGCTTTCGAGAGGGCGGGCCCAGGCCACTGATTGGTCGTGCCGGTGCCGGTGCAGGTGCCGGTGCCGGCGCAGATGCGCTGGAGTGGCATGCCTTAAAGCGGGATAAGGTTTGGGGCGCTGCCAATGGCCGATAAGGTTCTTCCCACTGCCTGCCGCATCCCTGACCTGCGCCTGCCATCTGGTACTTGGGTGGTTTCTTCTTGGTGTTGGTCTGTCTGTCTCTGCCACGCGTACTGTACAGAGTAGGAGCACTGAGGAGGGGTCGTCGGTCTGTCTGTTTCCGCTGCTCCGCTCCCCACTATTCACTGCAAAAGAAGGTTGGCATGAAGGCCGGAGTTGCTGCCGAGACAGGCATCGCACCTTCCACCTCTTCTTCACATCTCTAACGCCCCTCCCTCGTCGCCCAGCCTCCGGCTTGGGAAGGAGCCAGCAAGACGAGACACGGCACGTGGTTCGGGGCACGTACTTCCCACCTTCCTCCTCTCCCGCTGACCATAGGCACCTCTTTCTACCTATCCGTAAGGTACCTTACTCCGTACCGCCACTACCTTCCGTCTTATTTCTTGGACCTCGTCTTGGACTGCATAATTCTCCGGCCTTCCATCAACGGGCGCTTGTCTTGCGCCGTCGATCGTTCCAAATACTTACTTTAAGTCCATCCGTCATCTAGTCCTCTGGAAACTCATCATCGTCACCGCATCATCCAAGGCCCAAATTGATGTACAACGGCCAGGCGATCGTCTCAACAAGGCAAGAAGAGGATGGGCCAAATCCCGGCGTTAGGACGGCGCAACATCTCTGTCCGAACCGGCCTTTCACTCGACCTGTCACATCAAGACCCATGGGACGTTCGCCGCAAGGATATTCTTCTACACTTGCCGATGTGGCCAAGCATTCAACCGACGAAGTGGTCATATTCCCCACACCCCGTCCAACGCTCCGGGGCCTGCCAGTTTCACCCTGGCGACGCACTCCCATCCTGTCATCGCGACAAGGGTGTCGAGTCTGCACAATACCTAGAACGGAAGACCGGCCAACCCCAGTCAATATTCCGGATGGCATGCGGTCGCATTGGATGCAGAAGCCTGACTGCGGCCCCCGTTATTGCGCCAGAAACACGCTTGCGATATCCTTGGGAAACGGAGGCGCCCATCCCTAAACACAGGAAACCCCTCAAGCTCCCTCGCCGACTGCCTCTTTTGAGTCTTTTCCTTGCTTCTGAGCTTCTCCGTGCTCACAACCACCCTGGGACGAAGCGTCCGCCAAGAACCTCAGTTACCTCACCATGGTACCGTGTTCGCTGACCATCCACTCCGTCCATCTTTGCATGGGTTTCAGGGTCATGATGCTATTCTTGGACTATCCAGGTCGATCATCACGGTAGCCAGCCCTCAAATGCCGCCTGCCAGGTCCAAACTACATATAGACATCGTGCCATCTTGACAGAAAACGCGTTCTTCTCGTTCCTTTCCATCATCAACTATACCTGTCCTTTTTTCGCCTTTTGCTCACTTTCTCATTCGTTTTTTCCCTTAGTGGGCTGGTCATACATTCTTATTTATTTTCAATAATTCACTTCCATTCTCGCCTTACTCCTATCTCTTGTAGGCCCCCTCACGTGCTGGTCCCGTAACCTACCTTCATCACTATGACTTCCCGCATCTTCACTGCCGGCCTTTTTGCCGCATCCATCTCTCAGGTCATCGCCTCGTGCGCCTACGGAACCCACATCGACCCCCGTGCTGAGGGAGGAAAGGTCAAGGTCAATACCTTCGCCTACGCTGGTAGTACTGTGAGTTGACACATCGGTCGACCCTCGCCGAGCGCCCCCAATGACTAACATGGCTTGCTAGGGGCCCTTGAACTGGGTTGCTCTTGACGCTACCGCCAACACTCTTTGCGCCACAGGAACCACTCAGTCCCCCATCGACATGGTCGCCGGCTCCTTCAATGTTCTCCCCGGCAACTCCATCAACCTCGAAATCCCCGACATGACCGAGGGAACCGAATTTGAGAACCTCGGCACCACGGTTGAGGTTATCGCCAAGGGCGGGTCGATGCAGGTTGGCGGCAGCAACTTCACCCTGCAGCAGTTCCACTTCCACTTGCCCAGCGAGCATCTTGATGCCGGAAAGAGCATGGCCATGGAGATGCATATGGTTTTCGAGGGCGCCAACCAGGAGATTGCCGTCATTGGTACTTACATCGACCTGGAACCGGGTGCCGGCGCTGGTGCCGGTGCCGGTGCCGGTGGCGCTACCCCCGAAGAATCTCCTGCCGAAGCCCCTGCCGGAGGTAACGGCACCGCCGAACGCCGTAGCAAGCTGTCCCGCCGCGCCGCCGCTGGCTCGGCCACCAAGCCTCCCAAGGCCATTCCCGTAATGGGATCCACGCCCGTCACGGCCGAGGCTGCTTCGTCCAACTTGCTCGAGACGGTCTTCTCTTCCCTCGATGCCATCAAGGAGCCTGGAACAGTCACCAAAACTGGCGCGCTGAACATGCAGGAGGTCGTCAGCCTGCTCTCGGCCGGCAGTTTCCAGAGGTAAGATGGGCGTTTCAACCCCTTGTAAAGCACCGTATCCAACAGTCATTTCTAGCTACATGGGCTCCCTTACCACTCCTCCCTGCAGTGAGGGCGTTCAGTGGCTCGTCTCCACGCAGCGTCTCTTGGTCCAGCCCCAGACCTTTACCGCCGTCCGGGATGTCATTGGCTTCAACGCCCGCTTTCCTCAGAACACCCTCGGCCAGGAAAACATTCTCCAAGTGGCCCAGAAGAGCAGCGCCAGCGCCAACCTTGCTGGGGCTCCTGCTGCCGTCGAGTCTCCCAAGGAGGCCGCTGCCGGCCCGGCTGCCGGACATGCATAAATCGCCGCACACGGGAGGCAGCGACAGCGGCATAGGATGCGTCGGGGAGGAAACCTGGGACTTTGTCAACGCAGAGGGAGGAGCAGGGCATGCGACGATGCTTGATATAATGCCTGTTGAGATCAACTGTACCATGGTGTCATGCATGTCGATGGATCAAGATGGGGTTTAGAGGAAAAGGAAATCCCAGGGGCAGCATGTCCAGTTGACACAGGATCACGATATCACCAGCCAGACGCGCCTACCCATGTCTACAAACTGGACTAATTGACGAACAGTTTGTACCTGGGCAATTTCTCTTCTCTAATCTGCCCATTGGCTACTTGGGTTGACATGTACTTATCGAAGGCTGTCCGATGACGTTTGATCTTCCATATGGCAAGCGGGGGGGGACGAGTCCCTCGGTTGAGGGATGACGCAAAGTGTTGTGCAATCATGTTGACGGAGGCCTGGGTGCGGGTTTATGGGGGTGCGGGTTCATGGGGGAGATACCACGGGACACCAAAGTGCCAAAGCATCGAATTCCATTGAGTCAGGTTAAATAAATAATGATAGGATTAGGATGAGCAGCTGTGCACCATTCTGTAATTAGTGTCGGCAAGTCGACAGCATCGGAGCAAGAGTGTACGCCATTCAGCCTGGAGGCTCCGCCGTTCAATGTCCGAGACAAACCTCAGAAATGGGCGTCGAAGGAAAGGGGCGAGATGGGGAAAAGACAATAACTAGGGGTTTCCGGGATGCGAATGTGGACAAGACATCTTGTCCAAGACGGGCGACGTTTGGCCGAGATACCAAGACGATCCAGATAGAAGCGTTTCCAACCCCCTCACATGTTGCACTCTTGGTGGAAAATCAGGCCGTTCTTTCGTTGAGAAAAAAAAAAAAAGAAGAAACCCCCAAGGGAAGAAAAGTCTCCGCAGGGCTTGGTATACTCACGAGTCTTTCCTTGGCGGCTCTTTTTGCCCTGCCGTTATTTGCTCAACGGCCCATCCTTCAACTTTGTGACAGGGGAAGTGGCATGGCAGGGAGGTGTGTGTGTTGCGTCGTGTGAGCCCCGCGAGTCGTGGACTACATGTAATAGTGTACATACTGTAGTCGTATGTTGCGGCGGGGACGGGCGAGCATGTCGGTCCGGCGGGATCGTTGTGTTGTGTTCCGGGGGTTCACCTGGTCTCCCTACCATAATATCACACGAACCCACCCGCCCGAACTCGTTTGCGTTACAGCCACACGCTTTCCCATCACCGCAGGGTCGGGGTTCATCTCGGGACCCGGGTCGAGAGGTGGTGGTGGTGGTGGTGGGAAATGGAACGTTGTAAAGTTGGAGCTGCAGCTTCTTCGGATCCCTGCCCTTCGTCAACCGTCTAATAAGGGTAGCATTCTTTCTATTCAACTTTCGGTGCTCATGCCATATATGTGCCTGCCGCTCAAAAAGGCAAACCGTCTCTCAGCCCCCATTTCACGTTGTGTAAGTTGTTGCACGAGCGAGCGAGAGTTGACTCGATAATACCACTTTGGACACGACAATTTGTCACCAGTCCCGTATGATAGATACAGGTAGATCCGAACTTGGCGAACTTGGTTGCACTGAAGAAACACTGTGGTATCGACGACGCCTCCAATGGATGATGCCGTAACTTTCCCAGCGAAATACCGCGGAAAAGTGTCAACAACGCCGTGCGCTTTCTGACTAGCCGGATGTTGTTCCAAGACTACGACTAAAAGCTAGCTATCTTCCCCATCGTTCCACTCCAACCGGTCTACCGTACCGCCTAAACTATCCACACCCCCTTTCCAACATTTGGCGGCGTGCGGCATTGGCGTGATCGGGGGGGGGGGACTAGGGCGTGACGAGTGCCGAGTACGGTTAGCACCGAGTGGTGTGGGAGCGCCACTTCCACAACGGCCTCGAAGCTTGGCTCTCCAACTTCACACGCGCGCAACCACATCGGAGGCTAGCGGCGGTGGCCGTTGAAAACCGAACGTGCAGAGGGGGGCAGAAGCAGAAGGGCGTGGGGGGGAGGGGGGGGAAGGCAGGTCAGGTCAGCATGCCCAACAGGACACAACCCTGCTCCGAGGTCATTCGGGCCCCGGTCTCTTTCGCTTGGTCTGTCTTTTCTTTGCTTGTCGGAGGTGAGAGATTCGAACGTTGTTGGGCGTTCCTCTGATCGCTGCCAACGAACCAACACCTGGAACATGTCCACCTCGTGACGGCGGTCTCGAGGCAAGCCCCCCGGCCACGAAATCGGCGGGGCGAGGGCTCGAACGAGAGCCTCGTCTGCTGAAGACCCCCCCCTCCCCCCCCCCCTTTCGTCGAATCTACCATCCGGGAGATAGACAAAAAGTATATACCCGCCAGCGACGACCAGGCGCGCTCGCGCGCGCGCTCCAAAAAGCAAAGCTCAAAGCCTGCACCGGGCTCCCCCATCCCGAGATATGCCTTTCCCGCTCCTCTCCAAGGAGCCGATCCCCGGCCTCTCCCTCTCGGCGGGAGGGCTCGTCGCCCTCGCGGACCTCCACACGATCGCGAACCGCACCGCGCTCAAGGGGACGTCGTCCTGGTTCGACGCCCTCGTCCTCGCGCCGGGCCTTCACTACCAACAGGCGGCCGACGGCGTCGTCGGGGGGGACGGCGTCGGTGTAGCTGCGGCGACGTTCAGGCCCGGCGGGTCCGGTGGGTCCAAAGGGTCCGGCGGGAACGGGAGCGCCGCCGGCATCCTTGGCACACAAGCGCTCCCCGGCGGCAGAAAGAGGGACGTCCTGGTAACGAACCCGGGACTGTTGCTCTTCCTCTCGAGGTTGGGCGTACGGGAAGAGGAGGCCGAGATGAAGAGGAGGAGAAGGAGGAGGGGAGAGGTGGGAGGGAGCAAGCAGGCCGAGGAGGCGTTTGGTATCCGTGCCGTGTGCGGGGCCGGATGTGGAGCAGGGGCCGCCGAGGAGCAGAAGAAGAAGAAGAAGATCGTCACGCTCGACGTCGGAACGCTCGGCGACCGGAAGCGGAGACGGGGCCGGGCTTTCGCTCACGACGCGGGCTGGGAGTTGGAGCGGGGGAGCCACCTGCTCTACCTCGCGAGCCCGGCGCTCACCCTCGCGGCGTCGACGATTGTGGTGTTGCTGGGCGACTGTGAGTTGGGGTTCCCTCCCTCCCTTTTTTCCATCTTTTTATGACTCGCCCTGTATATCATTCTCCCATCTCATTCTTTCTCTACCCTCTCTCTCTCTCTCTCTCTCTCTCTCTCTTCTTTCTTTTTTTACATTCCAATCATTTCGCTTTTACCGTCTCTATGTGCCAGACCAGACCGTACCGGGCGTCCAAAGACCGAGAGAGAGAGAGAGAGAGAGAGAGAGGAGACTATCAACTAACGTTGAAACGGTCGTTAACCGAAAAAAAAAGGGTGGGCTCTCGCGTCGATCCTGGCCCTCATCGCTTCCCGCCTGCTCAACATCTACATCATCAAGCAACGCACCCTTTCCCCTCCGGCATATCCGCCCCCGTTCCCCACAGCGGCAGCAGCAGCAACAACGACGACAAGAACAACCCACCCGTTACCGTCGTCGTCCCCCCCCTCCTCCTCCTCCTCCTCCTACCACCTTCCCTCCAAACAACTCGCCGAGTACATCATTCCGCTCTCCCCGGACCTCGAGATCCGCCTGCGCGGGCCGGAACCTGCCCTCGCCGCCCTCGCCACCGACGCCCCGATGCGGCCCAAGACCGCCGCGCAGAGCTACCTCGAGGCCGCGGCCAAGCTGGCCGTGTACACGGTCGCCGTCCTCGGCGGCAACGTCTCGCAGGCCGGGAACCTCGTGCTCCTGGCGCTGCTGCTGGGCAGCGCGGGCCTGCTGGGGCTGAGCAACGGGGCCGTCAGGGGCGTCGGCGCGAGCGGGGGCCGCGTCGTCGCGAGGGTGCGGGACGCGGACGCGGACGCGGACGCGGAGGTGGCGGTGCCGGCGGCGGCGGCGGTGGTGGCGGACGGGACGGCTCGCGGCGGACGAGGGGGCGAGGGGGGAGACGTGGAGAGGGCGGTCGATGGCGCGGACTGGGATGCGCAGGTGGGAAGGGTGGTTCGGGATCCGTACCCTTTCGAGGGGGGCGTGGAGTATCCGTAGGTGGTGCAAGGAGTGTATCGTTCGTCGGCATGCCAGGCAGTTGGGGCTGGGGTTTCCAGATCGGAACAAGCGGTGGCCCATGTAGCATTGAATACGGAACGGACACATGGAGTATCATCACGACGAGTGATGGAAGAGCAATTCTGGACCGGTTCCTGGTACCATTTTCGGCTCGCAAAATACGAGATGGACAGGATCAATAAACTAGCAGAGGAACAGGGGGGGTCACTAGACAAAGCCCGGTTATCAGATGGCAAATGATGAAGTGCTTCTCCCATCTAGACATTACATTTGGGTTACACCATTAGTTGGCCAAGTTTAATTTTCTTTTTTTCGCTCGCCCCTGCTACTCCGTGCTGCCGGCTTGAAAAACCCGGAAATTCCAATAATGATAATCAAGAAGGGGTATATGTTCCGAAAGATTGCCCGCTCTTCCCTTCTCGTGAGTCTCCCTAATACACAAAAAAACTTACAAAGCAAACAACGCTTATATGCGAAAACAAGGGGGGGGGAAGAAGAAGAAGAAGAAGAAGAGGAAAAAGATAAGATGACAAAAACATATACTGAAGTAGACATGGTTATTAGAAAGAAGAACCCCAAAGGTGGTATTACAGAGACCGGTCATTCGTCGTCGGCGACTCCTCGCAGCACTTGACGATCTCGCATAGAGACCGCAACACAAGGGGGTCCACGTCGTTGACTGGCTCCCCTGCGACGGGGCCCTCGATTCCCTCGACACGCAGCGTCGTGACGAGCCGCGCTATGCAGCGGTGTAACCCGTGCTGGAGATCCCGCAGCGGGATGTCGGACGCCGCCGCCGCCGCCACCGCCGCCGGCGCGGCGGTGAGAGGCGTGGTAGGCAACGGCGATGGCGGTGCCGCAAAGGTGGAGTGCCAGGAGGACGCGCGCAGGCCGGGAAACATGCTGGACCGCTTCCGCATCGGCAACGGCGTGGCGGTTTCCTGGCACCCTTGCAGGCCGAGCAGGGTAGCGGCCTTCTTAGGGATGGGATCCTCCGTGCTGGTGGGACTTCCCGGCGTGGGCGGCCTTCCGGCACCGCCGGGAGGTAAGTTGTGGACCATGGGCGCAAGGTAGTTGTAAGCAACAATGTGTGCGTACAGGGCGTCGCAAAGGTAATCCGAGCCGTGGGGGAAGACGCTTCGGATGCGGGACCACTGGGGCGGAGTGATAGTCACAGTCGACGGTGGCATGGTGGAGGGGAGGTCGAGGTTCGAGGAGGAGCCGCGGGAGCAGCAGCGGCGGCCGCCGTTGGCGAGATTCGACGTCCGGCGGGAGGAGGAAAACCAGCGCCATCGTTTGGGCGAGGCCGGCGGGGTGTCCGGTTGAAGGGCCTCGGGGGGCGGCTGTCGGACTTTGCGGGAGTAGCTGCGGATGGTCTCGATGGAGAGGCTGGAGCAGAGGAGCATGGTCTCGGGGAAGCAGGTCACCGAGACACGGAGGGATTCCATGACGTTGGGCGGCAAGGGAATGCGGCGGCTCTGGTCGTCGGACGGGGGCGGCGGAATGTCGATCGGGTCCTCGAGCCAGGTGTAGGAGGTGCTCAAGGACGAGGTCGGGCGGGACCTGGCCTGGGCCTGAGAGCGAGGGCGAGGCGTCGGCGTGACTATCCGCGAGGCGCTGGAGCGGGATGCCGGGCGTGGTGTCACAAGCAAGGGGGGAGCGAGGCCCGGGGACAAGCCCGGGGGCTGGTCGTCCTGGGCGTCGAGGTAGCGGAACCACGGCTCGAGTTCCTCCTTGAGGTCGGATATAACGGAGCTGCGGTTGGTCGCCTGCACAGTGGCGGGGTCGGGGACAATGGTCGACGAGGCGTGCGACCGCGACCGAGATCGAGAGGTGATGGCTCTCCGAGCGTCGTCTGTGAAGGAGACGCGATGGTTCAGGGACGAGCTACGTGTGGGGACGGCCATGTCGAGTGAGGTGAGTGGTAGGAGCGAGTGGATCGAATGAGCCGCCGCCGTCGGGTTCGAATACATACTCCGGGCCCGGCTGGCGGGCCGCGTATAGCCCTCAAACGGGTTGGACAGCCGGCGGGTGGTGGCTGCGGCGTTGGCGCTCCTGGCCCGTGGCGGAGACGATTCGTTGATGGACCGGTCTCCTAGCCGGGACAGAGGCCGCGTCGGCTTGACGGGCGTGATGACGGGGGACTGGGCCAGACTCTTGCCGAGTTCGGGATAGTCGACGGGGGCGTCGGGCTCAAAGCCCATCCAGCTGTCGAAACTGCCTTCATACTCACCGCCGAATGAGACGACGCGTTTTTGCGAGGGTGCAGCCGTCGCAGGCTGGCTCGAGGCGGAGATGGTGGTGCCGGCCGTCATGACGGACTGTTGGCGGATGTGCGGTGACTCAGCGGCGTCGTCGTCGTGGTCGTTGCCGGCCATGCTGAAGGAGTCGCCACTCGAGCTTGAGGCGTCGTCCGAGATGTCATGCTCGCTCGCCCCGCTGCCGGAGCTCTTCTCGTCAATGGCACCAAGGGGTTGGAACTGCGGCACGGCATTCGGGTGGCACGATGCGGCGAGGACCGTCGGGGGCTCGGCGGTGCTCTGCCAGTCGTCTTCGTCGGACGCGAGAGCGGGCGGGGGTGCGCCGGCCGTCATGTTCTTGGCGGCGAAGATGAGGCTGGAGAACTCAAGGTCCTGAGCGAGCAGCTCCGGCAGGTTGCAGTCCATGGTCGGTTCCGCGGCTTCGGCCATGGCGCCGGTTCGGATGCATAAATGCCCGGCTGCTTCTGTCTGCGGCGGCAGGGATAGATGCTGCTGCTTTTGGTGCTGTTGGTGGTGGTGGTGGTGGTGGTGGTGGTAGTAGTAATGCCGGCGAGGTATAAACTGGGTTCGCGGCAACGACGAGGATGGGACAGGATGGCGAGTGATCGGCGGCACACTGGAGCTGGAGCTGGAGCTGGAGCTGGAGCTGGAGTCGGCGCTGTGACTGGAGCTGCGACGAGATGTAGAGCTGGAGCTGGAGCTGGAGTCGGAACTGGTGGAGAGGAGGGGAAGGTCAGCAGCGGCAAAGAGGGTTTTCATGCTCCCAAACAGAACGTCTTCGCCCCAGGAACGGGCGGAACTGAGATGCTTTAAAAAGCTACTGTAGGTAAGTTGGAACAGACATGTTCCTTGCAGGGAGGGCCTCGACTTTGAGTGTGTGGTGGGGCAGGGAAGGGAGCTGGAACCATCAAACACGAACATGGGGTGCAGGACCACATGAGTTGATGCCCCATGCCATTGGGCGAATCTCTTTGGGAAAAGGGGAGAAGTACAGGGCAAGCGGTAGGGGCGGTGGTAGGGGGGGGGGGGGGGGGGGGGGGGGGGGGGGGCATGAGAGGGTGGGTGTGCGTTGCTCGAGAGAGCTTCGTTCATTACTCATCTTTGGAAAATGTTCCAGGGCTGTGGGCTTATGAATACATATGGGCTGTGGACTGCTGGTAGCTACCTAGGTACAGTAGCTGGCAGGCAGGGTAGGGGATAAGGGAGGAGGCAGAGGTCCAACACGACTGGCTAACCTATTCGTGTACGTACAGATACAGCATGCTCCAGTGCGAATGGACACCCGAGTTGCTCATGTCTGTGGGCAGCGAGCGGAGGAGGACGGAGCAGTAGGGCAGAGGCAGAGTAGGAAGCTTGCTAGGGGCGATGGACGGCGCCGTGCGTTGTGCAACTGCCTTGTGCTCGGGTCCCGGATTCACCATGGAGACTGACAGATTTCTCGGGGATGCCATGACGGGTGGGGTGGGGGTTGTGGATGATGAGATGAGAGGAGAGAGAGGAGAGAGGGAGAGGAGGAGTGCTTCCGTCTCGAGATGAGTTGAGGCGGTGCCCGCCGAAGAGTGATGGAGAAAGGGAAGAGAAAAAGAAAGAAAAAGAAGGAGATTGCTTCAGAGAAAGATTACATAGTACTCGGCCTCAAGGAAAAGCTGCGTATGCTGTGAGTCTGTGACACCCCAAAGGACCACCACCACCACCACCAACAACAACAACAACAACAACAAAACAAATGGCTTGCTTCCTCTTCTCAGACATCGGAGGTGGTGACCGATTGGAATGTTGGGCGCTCATCGTCCGGCCCCTGCGTCGTCTATACTCTCCAGTATAGGTAGACAGACGGTACGGATACGTCGCGTCAAGTCAAGTCAAGCCGGTCCCATCGCGAGTGAGCCAGTCTCGCAGGACTTCGGAGCTCGCGGGATGAGGTGAGGAGGAGGGCGCCGCCGCCGGCCAGGTCAGGGGCGGTACGAACAGTGTACAATCAGTTGGCCGTCGAACGTTGAGAGGAGAAGAAATCCATATTTGCAGGCGTCTGACCTCCCCCGATTGTTAATGTCGGTCCACACCCATCAAGCAGACGAGTCGGAAAGAAGCAATGAGGTAGGTGGGTTCGTTCTCCTTTGCATATCTGCTCTGCATGCAGCATAACGGCACTTTAACGCTGCCAGAACGTCCGCATATGAAACAACGACATTATTCGCCAGGTTGCCAGGGGGGCTAGGCTTGGTGGCATGATGGGCTTCCATCAAAATATGCTAGGCTAGTAGGCCCTCACAAATCGGCCTGAACCTATTAATTAGTGAGCGTTCATGACACATGGCCGTGTCCACCGGGGGGTCATGTACGTATCCGTGCGACGGAGGCTTAAGCCGTTGTGAGATGGGCAATCGATAGGATTTATCGCCCAGTATCCATCCCCAAAGAGAGAAAGTCGTCGGGTCCGTAGGACAGGTAACCCAATCACCGTGTTGCACTGGTATGAAGACCCCATCCCCCCTTGACGTAGGGAAAGGGACGAATGAACGGCACAAGGAGTCTCGCTCGGCAGTGATCCAAGGGGGGTTCGTGAGAACAGACATTGATCACCAAGACACCAACGACCCCAACGAGTAATTGCAGAGTGCAAAGTACGAGGGTACCGAATGAAGTGAACCGACGACCAACGTGGCGGATCGGATCCATGTCCCCCAGTGAAGTGACCAACCAACCCATCATCGCCTATTCCGCATTAGTGCCGCCGCTTGAGGGCGGCCGGCGGCCGAGCCGAGGCGTGCGTCTGTGTTGCTGCAGGCGGTACATAGACTCCCCATCCAGCTGCATGTCGCATGTCGCATGTCGCATGCCGTGGTGGCCATGAGCGTCGCAGGTACAGCGGAGTGGAATGCGCTTATATGTGCGTGGGTGTGTGTTTGCGTGTCTTTTCGTGTGTTTGTGTATGCTTGTGTCTGTGTGTTCTCGTAAGTGAGTGAGTGTACGGATATCCGTAATGCATACTCCGTATCCGTAGATATTAGTGGAATCATTGTGTGTGTGGTTTCTCTTCCGGATTGGAAGCCCCTGCCGAGATCAACAGGAGATTGAGGGGCAGTGCAGCGCAAGTCCAAGAGAAGCTTGCTGTGAGTTAGGGGGGTGATGAGAGAGAGAGAGAGAGAGAGTGAGAGGAGAGAGAGTGAGAGGAGAGAAGAGGGGGTCCCTGGCAGGTAATGTGAACCAAAATGGCGATCTGGGTCCTGCGCCGCTGGATTGCATGTCTAGGACTCGAGGAGATTGTGCCCATCGCCAATTCGAATATCAGCGTGCCTTTTGAGTTCTTGAAGCTCCGGGGGGGCGCCGTCCATTCGCGCACGGCATCAGTCTGATTCTCATGTCAGTGAAGAGAAATTCGAAAGGTCGCTTTGCATCCCATCGGCTACAACTGCATGTTACGTGCGTCACGCCGCCATGACAGTCTGCGCCATGGTGTATTCTGTCGACCTCCTATGCTTCTCGGGCAGACAGGGAAAGAAAGCTCTTCAGAGAGCTCTTCGAAAGCGAGTATCCGTACTGTAATAGCGGTGCCACAACGATTCGCGGCCTCAACTGAGCGGCCCACAGCAAAGAGCATGGGATGTCCCTGCAAGGGCCAGGGGGGACGCAAAGTCAGCAAGCTGTCCCTAGAAGGAACCGAAATTGATGACCCAGGGACAACGGCCAAGACACTTGTAAGATGGCGACTGGCGACGGCGCGTCTCTAGGGATGGAACAGTCGCAACAGAGGCGTGGTGCTGTTGGTAGCTGATGGGTCGCTGACATGGCGCTGACGGGTATATGACCTGGTTTGATTCTTCGTCATATGCGCATCGGAGAGTCACGGGTTTGTTCGGCCGTCTCGGTTTTCATGACATCTCGCGTCTCTCTGGAGCTCCAGAAGGGTATCCGTATCCGTAGACACGGGACATGATGAATCGAGCGGCTGGAAAACGTGACAACAGCTTGCCGATCTCTAGACTGAGAAAAGGAAAGCAGTGGGCCTGATGTTGGCGAGCTGCAGGTGAATTGTGATGGACCATGAATGCAAATGCCGCCGCCACGTCAGGTGAGCACGTGAGACCGGGTCCTCAGAAATTGACAAGACGGCCGGCGATCTCGACGGGAGAAAAGAAACGGACAAGGGGCTTGGCGTCGGGCGTGACAGTGATACGGTATACGGATACCGTGATACAAAAAGAGGCGACGGAGGCGGTTTGGAGCAGCTAAGACAGGCGAGATGGGATACCGACTTGTTTTGGCAGTGCTGTCGATGCCTTGCGAAGTCGATGAGGACAGTCGTTTGTTGAGAGTTGGGTAAGACTTCAGACCCCGGGCCCGAGGCCAAGCACGAACAGATTGGCGAGTCGAGAGACAGGACATGGTAGGTGAGGCGGACGATGGCGGATGGGTGGATTTGCATTAGCACATTAAGTAGTGCGGCGGGCAGTAGAGACATGTCTTGCTCGAAAACATGGCAGAGACGGTTTGGCGATGGTGTCATTGGATGTTGGCGAAGGAGAGCGGGCGACGCAAGGGGAATCTGAGACTCAAGGGCTCGACTCGAGAGGTCGAGGTTGTTGGGGGCGGCGGTACCTGGTTACTTACCCAGGTACCTACCTACCTGGATGATGCCTAGGTACCTAGATACTGGCAGCAGCAAAGTGCCTGGCGAGTGCGCAACCTGCAGTTGTGCTGCCGCCCTCTGTCGCGTCCGCCTAAGACACTTTACGCTCATTGTTTGTTGCTACCTACCCAGCTACCTACCTACCTTGGATACCAATCTACCTACCTACCCAAGATACCTATCTACCTAGTTATCTTAGGCACTTGAGTAGGTTCGACACCCAAGATACCAAGGTACGGATGATGCGTACTACCTACCTTATGTACCTACCTACCTAAGTAGGTTGCTGGTTGGCAGTTGTACAGGAGCTGCTCTGGTAGCTCCTTCCGCATAGGCACCTCACATGGGAAACGAGGAAAGTGCGCCTCCGGCCGTAGTGGGGCCTTACTTCCCTCCGCGATCCAGGCCCTCCAGTCCCGCCGCCGCGGCCCACCCCGCTCCGTCCGTCCCCCTATCGATTAGATCGATAATGGAATTTTTTCATCGTCTTGAGCCGTGTCTTTCAAGCCTTGGCCTCATTCATTTCATCACACATCACACAGCCCGCATCACGCATCACGCATCACACCTCACTCCTCACGCTCACTCCAGGGTCTCCGTTCTTTCTTGCTTGATTCTGCGTCTGCTGTCTTGAGTCCACCAGCACACTTGGCGTGTCATCGACGAACGCAAGAAGAAGCCATCGGCGCATAGTCCTGTCACGAGCCCCTGGCCGTCAGCACACACGTACACGCACGCGCAAAGCACACCCTTGGCTCAAGTTTTGTTCTGACCCTCCATTGCGTCCCATCCTTCGTGCCACCATAGAGAGACCGGATCACAGAATCAAGCCGCCCAGAACGTGGCCTCGAAGAATCAGAGGGCTTCGGCTAGACTGATCACCGTCACCCTTATTTTGGAAACTCGTGGCTTTGATTCACCCTTTCAGCCTCCCCCCTCCCCCCGGGACACCGATATCTCCAGCGGCCTAGCCAATCTCGTGGCATTCGCCATCGGAATCTAGCCTCGAACACCGTCGCAAAGCCAATCGCCTGGTTCACCTCCTGTCTTCATCCCTTGCTTGCCTTCGTCTCCCGCCAGAGCAGTTACGGTTAGAGCCGCTCTCGGACAGCCAACCGTCTTCGCGCCGCCAGCACCCTCAGTGGGCACGCAGCTACCCTCCCTCGAGCCCATTCTTCCCGAGCCCGTCTCATCGTCATTTGCAGCTCATCTCCCCCGCCATGTTGTCAGAGGAGTTTTACTCGTCCATCTGCGGCCCGCCTATTGCGGCAAACACGGCCGTTTCCAAGGATATCGGCATCTACGCCCACACGCTCAGCCCCAGCTACGCCGTCAAGTCGACGCTCAAGAAAAGTGCAGCCCCGCCCAACTGTCTGGCTGTCGGCGACTCGCACGTCTTCGCCGCCCAGCACGAGAAGTCCCAGGTCCATGTCTACTCGAGGTCGCGGGGCATCCAGGAAACGACCGTCACCTTCCCCGAGCGCATCCGCAGCTTGGCATTGATAGGCGATGTCTTGGCGTTAGGGACTTCCGAAGGCAGACTGATATTGTGGGAGGTAAAACGTTTTCTTTCTCTAGGAACGGAACTGAACTGAAAACGCCCAAGGCTTGAGGCTAACGAAAGGATAGACGTGCACCGGCCGCCAGCTGATCACGCCGCCCTGCCATGTCCAGGCCGTTTCGTGTTTGGCCGTCACGCCCCATCACATCCTCACCGGCTCCCAAGACTCCAACATTCATGTGTGGACGCTGTCTCGTCTCCTGGAGCTAAACGCCTCCATTGACAGTGAGCCCGATCGCACTCTCGCCAACCATAGGGCTGCCATCACCTCGCTCGCCATCAGCCCCAGTGTCAACCCGGAAACCAACCTCTGCGTCTCGTCGAGCAAGGACAAGACTTGCATCATCTGGAACTATCAAACGGGTGAGGTTCTGCGTACTCTGTTGTTCCCCGCGGCTCCGCTCTGCGTTTCCATGGATCCTTGCTCTCGTGCCGTTCTCGTTTCATCCGAGGACAGGTCCCTTTACCTCGTAGAGATGCTCGGCGAGAAGCCGCTCATTGGCCCCAACAGCGCTGAATCATCTTCGACTGTTGTGCAAGTCACCTCCCCGATTGGCATCGCCGATGAAGACGCTGGCCCGGCCTCGTGCTTGGCACTAAACTATGATGGCACCGCGGTTTTGTCCGGCCACACCAGAGGCAAGATCCTGCAATGGCAATTGACGGAGAACGGCCACCCTACAGAGCTGACTGACCTCAATGCCTCTGTGACAAACTTGGTGTTTCCGCCCCTGCTGCAAGCACCCCGATCCACAAAACCCGCTGCAGTCATTAAGCCCGCTCAGGCCGAGCGGCTGTACACTTTTACGTCTCAGCTGAATACAAGCCTCGAACAAGAGACGAAGTTTGCCAAGATGCTCAATGGCTTTGGCGTTCCCAGCGATATGCTGGAGTCGGCTGTTCTCTCGTTCCAGGAGGTTCAGGCGCAACTTCTTACGGAAGAAAACGAGGAGACGCAGCAGCATACCGACGAGCTGTGGGACATCATCAACGAGCAAAGGGCATTACAGAAGCTGGCTATGCAGCCGTATCTCGAAGCCAAACTGGCTCGTACCTGATGAGGGCGCGTTTCATCTTTCCTGCACCTGGATTCCGGACGGCTGCTCGAGCCTTCAATTGACCTTATCCAAACACCTTTACTTCCTATTCGCTTTCCGAGTCGTTTAAAGCACAATCGTCCGAGTCGCATTTTACTCTGAGCCAAGAAGACCAAAACAAAAAAAAACAAAAATAAATGAGAAGACAAAATGTGAAGCCTGATCATCCATCTCGCAAGATCAGTACGAATCGGCTGTGCTCATCAATTGCTTAATACAACGGCAGATACTTGCAGTTTCCATAGGAGTCCGTCCCAAAGATGCGACGATTGTTTGGAGGTTCCCTCGCGCCTCAAAGCTGAACCTTCGGTTACCGGCTTCTTGGTGTTCATGTCTGTCTGACATGGCTTCTTTTCTTCCCGCGAGCCCGGACTAACAGCGACGAAGACCTGCTTCGCACCGCGTTGTGGTTCCCCATCTCGGGTCTCCGGGAGGTGTGAGAAACTGCACTTGTTAGAGGTGTTCCCTCCTTTTTGCCACAGGATCCCATGCGCTCAGGCTGCCGTTCACCAAAGTGTTCGTTTTGGGTTGTCAACTACCAGACAAGCAACCCACAGGATCGTATTGAAACCGGTTTCGCATGCGCCGTGTCTGGAGCTGGTCCCTAGCGTCAGTGGAGGGGTTTCGTCAGGACTACGGGACGGCAGCTGGTGTACTTTTGATATCAACAAATAGCCAGCCTCGTCGCTCGGTTCCTCTGGCGTAGGTTCAACTGGACGTGTGAGTTGAGCAAGAAGAAGTTCAACCACGACAACGACAGGAGAAGACACGATGAAGCTAAGCGCCGTCGCCGCCCTACTCACCGCCCTTGCGGCAGTGGCCTTTGCAAACCCGGTGACACGGTCGTACCAGCACGTCGTGCACGAGGAGCGGCACCCCGCGAGAGGCGGCGAATGGGTCAAGAAACACCGATTGCACACCTTGGCCAGGCTGCCTGTTCGAATCGGTCTTACCCAGTCGAACCTCAACCGCGCAAACGAGTTCATGAACGACGTGGCGCATCCAGACTCACCCAACTACGGCAGGCATTGGACCCATGATGAAATCATCAACATGTTTGCCCCGAGGCAAGAGTCCATCCGCCTCGTCATGCAGTGGCTCGAGAGTGAGGGGATCCAGAGGAGTCGCGTCAAGCTCTCCAAAGGACGCAACTGGGTGCAGTTCAACGCCACCATCGGCGAGCTCGAACAGCTCTTGAAGACCGAGTACCACGCCTACAAGCACGAGCAAGGACACATGCACATCGCCTGCGAAAAGTACCACGTTCCGGAGCACTTGGTCGAGCATATCGACATGATCACCCCGTCGGTCCACTTTGACCGGCGCACCGGTGCGCAAAGGAAAACCCCTCAACACGACCTCGAAGAGCATCACGTCGAGGAGTTGAAGAAGCGCCAACTGAAGAAGAGGGCGTTCCTTGCGGAAAGGGGGGACGTTGCTATTACCGCTACCCGTGGCAAGACCGCCGCCATCCAAGGTTCTCCCGACAGCGGCTTTGGACCGAAGCAGGGTGCAATCGTCATGAATGCCCTCATGAATCTGGAGCAGTGCGACGCCATGATCACCCCGGACTGTCTGCGCGCGCTCTACGCCATGCCGCCCGGAACGTTGAAGTCGTCTAATAACACGCTCGGCATCGTCGAGTATACGCCGCAGGCCTTCCTCCAGGGGGATCTGGATTTGTACTTCAACGAGTTCGAACCCCGCCTCAAGGGCGCCACTCCCATTGTCACTCTGATAGGCAACGCCGTGGTGCAAACCCAGAACCAGAGTTTCAAATTCAACGGCGAGTCCGCGCTCGACCTACAGTTTGCCATGGCTTTGATCTTCCCCCAGCAGACAACGCTCTACCAAGTCGGCGACCTGAACCAAGGGGCCAGCTTCAACAACTTCCTCGATGCCATCGACGGCAGCTATTGCACCTTCCAGGGCGGCGACTCCAAGGACCCCAACATTGACGGGCAATACGGCAACAAGATCTGCGGTTCGGCGCCAGTGGTGAACGTAATCTCCACGAGCTACGGCTTCAACGAGGCGGATCTCGGCCGCAAGTACGTCGAACGCCAGTGCGCCGAGTACATGAAGCTGGGCCTCCAGGGCATCACGATCCTATACTCGTCCGGTGACTCGGGCGTCGGCGGCAACGGCCAGCAGTGCATAGACTCCCGGACCGGCGCCTACAACGACGGCAAGACCGGCATCTTCAACCCGTCGTTCCCTAGTGGGTGCCCGTGGGTTACGTCCGTCGGCGCCACGCAGGTCTTGGAGGGCTCGACCGTCCACACCCCCGAGAGCGCGTGCCAGAAGGCCATCTTTTCGGGCGGGGGCTTCTCCAACATCTTCGCGGTCCCCGACTACCAGAAGAAGACGATGGATGAGTACTACGCCACGAACGCGCCGCCCTACGGCGCGGACCGCTACAACAACTCCAGGACCGTCCGCGGGTTCCCCGACATCTCGGCCAACGGCGCCAACTACGTGACGGCCGTCAACGGAAAGTTTTCCTTGTCCTTTGGCACTTCTGGTAAGTTATGTCCTCCAAGCCGAAGCTGCTCCTGCTCCTCCTTCTGCTTCTGCTCCGCCCCCACCCCCCCACCCCCTTCTCTCTCTCCGCATAGGTAGTAAATTGACACCCGCCACAGCTTCCGCGCCCGTCGTCGGCTCCGTTATCTCGTTGATCAACGAGAAGCGCATCGAAGCGGGCAAGAAGCCCGTCGGCTTCATCAACCCGACGCTTTACGCGCACCCGGAGATCCTCAACGACGTGACCAACGGCGAAAACCCAGGCTGCGGCACCAAGGGCTTCTCCGCGGTGTCAGGGTGGGATCCCCTTACGGGCATGGGGTTCGTAACCCTTTCTTTTTTTCTTTCTTTTCGCCCTTGATGAAGGCTGCATGACCAATTGACTAACACTCGTCGCCAGCACACCTAATTATCCTGAGATGGAGAAGCTGTTCCTGAGCTTGCCTTGATTTGCCAAGTATTTGGTGAGACTGCGCATGAGGCGAGGCACAAGGGCGAGCATCATAACTACCTATACATATTTGTTTAAAGTACACATACTGTTACGACAGCGGTTGCAGCACCTCAACTGGGCCGCGCAGGCCGGCCAGCTGGCAGAGTCAAGTCAGATACCGGAGTGGGCGGGATGAGGGCCAGCAACTGTAGATAATTAAAGCATTAATAGAAGTACCTACATCACGGAATTGGCATTGAAATTATTTGGAGACCTTTGTGCCATGAGAGGTCGTGCAAAGCCAGCTCCTCGTCTGACCATTACAGAACAACAAAGGTGCATACAAAAGATTCAAAAAAATTAAAAAAAAAAGAATCACCTTGATGCGAACCACCAGAGAATACTCCCCGTGGATCATGGCATCTTCGCATTAAACGCCCGGATCCAGACTCTAATCTACGCTGCCTCCCGATATATCCGAAATTCATTGATGTCCACTGAAGCTTTCCACCCCCTTCCTAATTCGGTTCACCCGGCATGTCTGGGTGGAAACTGGAAAGGCTCCCCCCAAATGTCCGAAAGATGACCAAAATCGGAGGTACAGGATCGGCTCCGGCGCCCGGATTAGTAAAAATGCCGCGCGCCGAGCCGCTGTTTCCCGCTGCGCTAAACGCCGAGGGGCGTTTGCATCATAGGTATCCGTAGGTAGGTAGGTAGATAGGAACAGTACCTAGGTAGATACAGTACCTTACCTAGGTAGGTAGGTGCCGCCTCTTCTCTGCACCCCTCGAAATTATTCCTATCCGGCCAGCAGCAACTCGACTCCCTCGGACCAGCGAAATTTACCGCCACCACGAGAACAGTTTTCGACGACAGTTAAGCGCATACGATGGCTACGGCGATACAGGCTATCAAGGGCGATGCGCCGCAGCAGGTGCGGTCTCTGGTACGTCTGGCGAAAAATTCCGTTGCGCCCTCTTTCCCCCGGTGAACGATGCCCACATGCACGATGCACGATGTCATTTTTGTCGCCTCCCCCACACCCTCGTCACCATTTTACAGCAATGAGCCCCTCGGCGAGGAGTTACGGGGCGCGGGCGCAGTGCAGAGAGCATGAGAAGGGAAAAAGACTGTCATCAGACCGCTAACGAGGACCCCCCTCCCGGGGCGTGCGCAGTACCGCCAGCTTCTGAAGACGGGCGACCAGTTCGCGGCCTACAACTTCCGCGAGTACGCCAAGCGCCGGACGAGGGACGCCTTCCGCGAGAACAAGGACGTCGAGGACCCGCGGCGGGTGCAGGAGCTGATCCAGAAGGGGTTGAACGACCTCCAGAGCCTGAAGGTTGGTTGATCTTTTCCCGCCGCAGCACTCGTCCCGTACATGGTCCCCAACGAGTGCCGTTGGGGCAGCCCTACGGTGTTTGTCTGGCAAAGTGCTGGGGGGAGCAAATGTTGAAGGGTCAGGACTAACGCTCGTGCGCAGAGGCAAACGGTCGTCAGCCAGTTCTTCCAATTCGACCGACTAGTGGTCGAGGGCGGTGCCGCGGTAGGTCTATCCCGACAATCCTAAGCAGTTGTGATAATGGTGCTGACGGGTGAGTAGGGCAAGCAGAAGGGCGACAAGGGTGACATCGTCAGGCAAAAGGACCAAGGGTACAGTCTTTCCGCATCTTTCTCTGCGCCCCGCCGCTTCGTACCACAGTGCTGACAAACTACACAGCTGGGACTAAGAGCAAATGAAGGCAGAAACCCGTCAGAATTGCCGTCTTAATATCACGCCGAGTCAACCCGATAATCGGACGTTTTGTGTATTATATATCATGTGAGAGAGGAGGGGCAAAAGTGTACATCACCATCATGCTGTGCGGAACCGCGAAGAAGGGGCAGAGCGGTCGGGGCGAAACGTCGAATCATTCTGACGATATCAATAGGGGAGGGAGGGGGTTTCCGAATGCAAAAAGCCTCCACTCCGGCATCGTCCTTTATTTGTTTCTCGGCCAGGGCTTTTTGGAGCATATAGACATGGATGGCAATGGAGTTTCTATGAATGCTGGGCCTTGCTTATGAGCTTAAAACTCTCTTCCGTGATGATGGTGCTTGTGTGTAAGCACTCGAGGTGGGCATGTGTGTCTCAAGAAATATGGGATAGTTTTTGGACAAGACACAAAATCCATGCCAGGCGATAAAGTATGCGCAGAACGACCGTATTCATCTATGGCAGCCGCATTGATTTCAGACCGAGCGCTCACCGAACTTGGCCGATATCGAGTCACGTGTTTCATCCCGTGACGCCAATGCCGGTGTGGTCTGTCGAGTCGCGACAAGGCTGGGTCGCCCGGTGGAGCCAATCCCGGGGCATGGTGGCTGTAGCTCAGCTGGTCCATCGACAGAAACACACTGCAAAGCGCCCGCGCGTGTCGCATTGCCTACATTCAATTGACAACGCGAAACGTCTTTTTTTATTTTCTCTTTTAATCGCGAGCTTCTCGAGCCGGCGCAGATATTCCTCAGCTCTTGTGACCAAGAAAATCAAGCGCGGCGTAACCAAGTCCACTCAACCCTCGTCGCGTGGCTTGTGACAATCTCGACTTGCTTGCTTGGGCTTTTGGCTACTGTTGGATATCATTGGTGATTGTATACAGCTTTTCAAGTGTTAAAAATGGCGCCGGGTGTAAGTCTCCTCCCAAGCAGAATCGCGCGCTTAAGCAACGGACCATAAACCATGGTTCGCGTCGCATGCCAGCAGGGTCTAACGCGCCAACGACCTACAGACTCGACGCGCGAACCGCAGCGGGTACACCGAACACGATGATTTTGAGGGTCTTCCCGTGCGCCAATGGCGTCACGAGTGGGTGAATGTCGAGCCGCCCGCGCCCGCCGAGACGACGCAAAAGAACGACATCTGGGACGTCGAGCTACCGTGGGGCATGCCCAAAGACGCAGGCCTTCTTCCCCAACACAGCCAGGACTTGCTGCGTGCGGCGAGATCAGGGGTCCTATATAAGAGACCCGCGCCCACGGAGGATGAAGAGGCCGACGCCGACGCCGTGGCAGAGAAGCCGGACAAGAAGGAGGACGATGCCGATTCTAAGGGTTTCCAGGTCAAGCTGTGGAAGCAGATCAACCGTAACTCGGAGGGCTCCCCCGTCTCGCACCTTGCAAAGCGCCGGAAGGGCACGGTCACGATATCGTCCAAGACGGTCAGTAGCTTCGCGCCCGGCGCGACGGTGACCAAGGCAACCGTGCGGAGGGTTGACGCCGCTGGCAACCCGTACACCCAGGAGATCACGCTGCAGGAGGGCCAGGCGGTCGAGGGCGAAATCATCTCGACGACCATCGTGCCAGCCGCGGCTGTCGACCCCGCACAAGCACCTCCCCAGCGCGTGCGACGGCCGCCGCCCCCCAAGAAGAAGAACAAGCCTGGTCCGGGCCGCGGGCGCAAGAAGAAGGTCCTGCCTCTGCCTGCGCCGGCACCAGGCGTACCAGGCGCACCAGGCGCACCAGGCGCGGTGCCCCTGGCAGCAGGCGCTCCCGTGGCACCCAAAGTTGAGGGGGCCGAAGGAGCAGAGACGGTAAGTCGACATTCGGGATCAGCAGCTGAACTACGTAACTCGTAACTAACCCAAGTCACACAGCCTGTCAAGCAAGAGCGTGAGGACTCCAACAATCCTGACAGCGAGATGGCCGACAACGACGACGACGAGGGCGATGAGGACGGCGACGAGGGCGACGACGACGGGGACGAGGAACAGCGTGACGGCGAGAACACTGACAGTCAAGACCAAGAGATGGCCGACGCATCTCCTTCCGTGCTCACGCCGGCACTCGACGCCTCGACCGAACTGACCGACCCCGAATCTCCGGTGCCGAAGCGAGCCGCGCCACCTGTAAACCCTGTTAATCTTGTTCCTCCTCCGGCCATGCATCTGGCGAACTCATCGCCCAAAGGCAGCCCTCTCAAAAATGTCGTTCTGCCGTCACCGACAGAGCCATCGACGCAATTCTCCCTTGTTGCAGAAGCCTTGGCTTCCCAGGTTGAGCCGAAGGCTGAGCCGCGGAGTGAACCGCAGGGCGAACCCCAGGGCGAGTTAAGGGCCGAGTCTCAGGGTAAGCTCCAGGGTGAGCCTCAGCCGATAGATGTACCCATGACCGATGGACCAGAATCTCCTTCGCAAGCGCCCACCGAACCCTTCAGCGCGAACGTTGACCAGCTCCCCACTATCAACAACACGACGGAAGCTGCCCAAGATGCGTCGGCGTCTCTCCCTCCCGCAGAAAAGGTCGGGGACATTGTCTCTCCCATGGCAGAGACCAGATCCACCTTCTCGCTGGCAACAACGGCCGAAACGGAGGCTTCGGGTACCAGACTAGAGAGTGGGGACCAGACGGTGGCTTCGATTGATGCGCCACCGGATGCTATGGTGCTTGATATACCCGATGCACCTGAAGCATCTTCTCAGCCCCCTGACGTTCCTGAGGTTCCGGAAGTCCTCTCGACCTCAGAAGCAGCGCCTGCTGTGGAACCGTCGGCTCCTGTTGTTGAAGATGTTACGGAAAAGAAGGAAACGAGCCCTACGCTCCCGGCAACGAGCATTGAAGAGCCTCCGGCGCCCGAGGCGGAATCTGGCGCTCCGGTAGTCGAGGAGATGCCGCTCGCGCCAGCTGTGACGGAGCAGCCTGCAGAAGTAGCCCAGTCGCCTGCGAAGTCCCCGGCGAAGTCGCCTGCAGCTGTCTTGGAACCACCGGCTCCTGTTGAGCCCCCCGTTGTGGAGCCTGCCGATTTTGCGCCCGAGATTCCAGTGGATGTGCCTGTCGAAGCACAAGTTGATGTGCCCATGGAGGCGCCGACGGTACTCATCGAGGCATCCGTCGAAGCACCCATCGAAACACCTGTCGAGGCGCCGATTGACGTTGCTGTCGAAGTCCCGGCCGAATCCATCATTGCCGAGTCCGAAGCAAACCGGCCGCGGCCTGTCGAAGTCCCCGTGGTGCCCGAGAACAACGGTCCGGACCTGCTCGCCGGTCTGGAGACGGAGCTCAACCGCCAAGCCGAGATGAGCAAGTCCCCGCTTCCCGAGCCTCCCGCCGCTCCGCACCCGGAACCTGCAGAGCTGCCTCAGATTGCGAATCCTGTGCCGTTGCCGGAAGTCCCGCCGATCGAGCCGGAGGAGCCGAAGCAAGAGGAAATCGAGGAGACGAAGGCGGCATCTGAACCCGGTACGGCTGCTGAGCATCCCGAGCCGGTTTCTGCCTCCGCGGCTCGCGAGGCAGTAGACCCGTCGCCGGCTGCCCAGGCTTCCCCCCCGAACACCGAGCCGGTGCCCAAGGGCGAGGCGGAGGAAAAGAGCGCGGGGACGACGACCGATGCACCCGCGCCCGCGGCTGACGCCTAGTTGACAGGCTTTCGTGGCGCGTCTTACCGGAGGGTCTACTCGTTTGATGGTGTTGGGTTTTGTTTGGGTGTTTGAAAGCGCATGGTGACAGAGGTGAGAGGGGGGGTTTCCTTGGAGGGAAAAGTGTGTTTACGTGTATGAAGTACTGTTAGAGTATGTGATACTGCGCAAGGGCGGATGGATGTCCGCCGTTGAAGGTGGTCGGCCGTGTTCCATTCAAATATCGATATCATGATGTGAGATATTAAGATTTTCTACCTAGCCCATCCCGTGTTCACTCATTCCGTTTCGCTCGCTTTATAACGCAGGAACCAATTGTCGATGGCATGGCACTCGTTTATTATTATGGCTTATCTCCCTCACCTATTTCTTTTTGGCTGATTTACGGATATTCACACGTTTGATGGGACAAGGTTCTATATACTATGAACACACCATGTGTTACAATGGATCTCACCACTCCAGGACGATGCTGTCCCAGATGAAACCCCTCCAGGTGGTGTTCCGCGTCAGCTGGAACGTGACCTCGTTCTCGCCCTGCCTCAGCAGCGCGGCGGGGACGGGGAACTGGAAGAGGCGCCACTCGCCGGCGGCCGTGGCGCTGCGGTAGACGGACGGGTCGTTGAGGAGGCCCGAGGTCGAGTCGGCGCCGACGGCGCCGCTCGTGAGGTTGCCGACCTGCTGCCCGTTGGCGAGGACGACGCTGCTCGTGCCGGTCGAGTAGCCGGCGAGCGAGACGATCAGGTTCGCCGTCTCGGGCGCCGGGGAGGGGAGCTCGCCGATGCGGAAGCTGATGGTGTAGTTGCCCCTGTGGGTCTGGCCGTAGCACCAGTCGCTCGGCCTGGAGCAGCCCGCGCGGAAGACGATGTTGGCCGGGCACGAGGCGATGATGGCGTGGCCGTAGTAGGGGTCGCCGCCGCGGGCGAAGCCGAGCGAGGTGCGGTCGAAGTCGCCGACCTGGAAGAGGCGCCTGCGGTCCGAGACGGCCCAGGCGAGGGTGCCCAGGTCCGTGGTCTGGGCGTCGGCGACGTCGACGTCGTTGAAGAGCAGCTGCGTCGTCACGTCGGCGATGGCGCCGCCGTTGGACCAGGCCTGCAGGGCGTAGCCGTTGGCGGCGGTGCGGACGTGCGGGATCTCGAAGGCGCCCTGGTCGCCGGCGTAGGCGGTGTAGTAGTAGTCGGAGCCCATGTCGAGGGCCGTCTTGGTGGGGCGGTTGTCGCCGAGGAAGACGGCGGCGCCGGCGGCGGGGCGGCCGTCGGACAAGAGGAGCTTGCCCTTGACGGTGCCGCGAGACTGGTAGGCAGCGTCGTCGAGCCAGGGGTAGGGCCATGCGGCGAACTCAGAGGCGGCGCGGGACTCGGCATCGGATTTGGAGCCGTCGTTCTGGGGAGTGAGGACATGTCAGCGTGGCTCTCCTTCCCGAGCCAGGACGGATATAGGGTTGAATCTTGCTTACCAGGTACCAGAGCCATGGACCCCACATCTTGCCGTCGGGGAAGACGTCGACGGCAGAGACCTGGAAGTGGGTGCCGTGGATCATGTTGAGCTGCACGGCATCGCCGGTAGCACTCTCACGGTGGACCTGTGTAGGTGTTTGTTAGTCTTGGGGACCCCGGGTGGGACGAAGAGAAGAGGCCAAAGGTTTACCATGAGCTCCTGCTTCAGGTGGTTGCCATTGTAGTAGTCCTTGCCGGCGTTGATGTACCAGCTGCCGACCTCGTCGCCGTAGACGCCGTAGTACTTCTGGGTGCGGATGAAGTCGGAGAGGTCGTACTTCGTGATGTAGCCGGAGCCGTCGGGGGTAAGCCAGGTCTCGTCCTGGACCTTGTTCTCGGGCAGGTAATCGCTGAGCGGCGGCAGCGGCTTGTCGTGGAGGTCCGTCTTGCCGTTGGGGAAAGTCGTGTTGTCGAGGCGCCAGAGGGTGCGGAACTCGCCCAGCGTGGGCAGGTTGTGGTTGACAAAGTACTGGTAGGCGCCGGCGAGCCCCTGGAAGATGACCCAGTGGAAGTCGCCGTCGATGGAGGTGAACTTTATGTCGATGAAGGGCTTGCCCTCGTGAGTGCCCTTCTTGGCGATGCTGGCCGAGGTCCAGGCGATGTCGTTGGCGGCGCCGTCTATGTTACTGTTAGTTGGATCAAGGCCTCGGCATGTGTAACAAGGTCATAATGGGGGCAGCGGTCCGTTCGTACTGTAGCTGACATAGTGACCAACGGCATTCCCGACGAGGTCGCGGTTCTTGTAGTTGAGCTTCACACCGTACTTGGGCCCTTGGGTCATGTTCCAGACATCGTTGCCGATGATCCACGTCTGGGTGTCGATCTGGGTGAGGAAGGGCTCTGCCTGGGTTGGTGCGGCGAGTGCGTTGGAGACGAGACCCCCGAGGGCGGCGACGAAGAGAGTTCTCCTCATCTTGGGCTTGAACGTCACGGAGTAAAAGACACACGAAAGACCGCACTGTATTCACAATTGCTGCTACCTCACCTCAAGAACCAGGCGTGACGCACAGTCGAATATATACCATTCGCGGCTGAAGCCCCCCCCCCCCCCCCCCC
>PJEX01000478.1:0-31367 GCA_005350895.1 Colletotrichum tanaceti | reverse complement strand
AAGCTAAAATAACTTTATAAGTCTGCTAAGTAGTCCTACCTCCTTTATATATTCTTTAAAGGAGTTAATCTAGTAGATATTAGTAATATAGCTTAGTTAGAAGGTAAATATCCCCCTAGTATAAGTACTACTATCTTACTTATTATCTTACTTATTATCTTAGATTATTAGGGTATTTAGGGTAGTTATTATAGAGAAAACATATCTTAATATAGAAAAATTTTAAAAGTTATATTCTTTTGCTATATAGTAGTAAAAAATAACTTTTAGGAGGTTAGAATTATTTTAAATGATACTACTACTTAATATAGTCCTCCTATAAGCCTATTATAGGATTATAGGTAATATAGGCTATAGAGAGTAGCTTTATAGTAAGCTAGCTAAAGGCTAGTAAGTAGGCTACTAACTTATACTTAAGATAGGTATAAGGGGGTAGGATATAAGTAAAGTAAAGTAAAAGTAAAAGGCAAAAGTAAAAGTAAGTATAAAGATAGGTGTAATTAAGTATATCTCTTCTTAGTTAAACCTTCTAGGAGAAGGTTTATAATATAGGAGACTATATACTCTATAGGTAGGTAGACCTATACCTACTAGCAGTTAGGTACTACTATACATACTTTCTAAGTATAATACTTATTAATAAGGTTAATGCCTTTACTACTACCTATACTACTAATATTACCCCTACTAAGATGCCTACCCTAACTATATACCCCTACTAAACTAGCGCTAAGTAGGTAGTAACTAAGCTACCTAAGTAGGCTAGACCCCTACTAGCTAAGAAGGTATAGTATACTATTAATAAGGATAATAAGTAGGAATATAGAGTAGAGGGGATTATATATAGATATATTAAGAAGGTTACTAGTATAAAGATAGGCTAGTATATAGTAGTTAGAATTATTTAAGGTATTCCTAATTAGGATAATTATTTTTTATTTATTTAGGGGGTACTTATTATACTTAGAAAGTATATATAGTAGTACCTAACTACTAGTAGGTATAGGTCTACCTACCTATAGAGTATATAGTCTCCTATATTATAAACCTTCTCCTAGAAGGTTTAACTATAAAGAGATATACTTAATTACACCTATCTTTACACTTACTTTTACTTTTACCTTTTGCTTTTACTTTACTTTACTTACATCCTACTTCCTTATACCTATCTTAGGTATAAGTTAGCAGCCTACCTACTAGCCTTTAGCTAGCTTACTATAAAGCTACTCTCTACAGCCTATATTACCTATAATCCTATAACAGGCTTACAGGAGGACTATATTAGTTAAGTTAACAAGCTAATATAACTAGCTAACCTAGTACTAAGCGCTAAAATCTTAGTGTTAAGGACTAGGTATGTAGGCTCTTATTAACCCTAACCTACCTAATATCCCTTCTAACAACCTTACTAAGGAAGGGATCCCTATAATTAAGTTCTAAGTAGCTAAAAAACAAGCTACTAAGGATATATAATATAAGGGTACTCTTATATCCTACTACTAAGATAAAAAGGTATAAGAATTAGCTCCTACTCCTACTAATAGCTCTAAGAAACCTACCTTTATATATATAGAGCCTACTAGATCTATTATCTTATAAGTAGATATCTTAGAGAATTAAAATATTACTATTAAAGCCTATAGTATAATAGCTTTAGTCTACACTTAATAGGTTAAAAGTCTCTATACTATACTTAACTAAATAACTAAAACTATAAGCGTTACTCTTATTATAACTATATACCTTAAGGTAAGCACTAATAGTAAAGCTATAGTCTAAAAGACTCTTTATTATCTTAAAGTAAACCTTATGCCTAATAACCTTAGTACTCTCTCTACTATTAGAGAGGAGTATTAATAAGTCCTTAAACGTATAAAGGGAGGAGTTAACCCTATACACTAGTATAAGGACTAGTAAGCAGCCTACCTTTAAGCTTATATATATAATATTCCTAAGGTCTAAGGTAAGCTTATAGTAAAAGACTTCCTAAATACAGTTTAAGTTAAGTTAAACCTAACCTAAGGAGAATATATATATAAAACACTAGTTAAAAACCTTAAGCTTAGTTACCCTACTCTCTCTATATTAGAGCTAGGATAAATCTTTAGCATTATAACTTATAATAACCCTCCTAGGAAGAGCCCTTTCTACTCTAGGGCTTATTTAATACTTACTAGTTAATTAGATAAGTATATACCTAATAATTCTACTAGTAATAAGCTAGAAATTAAATACCTATATAGTTACTCCTATAAGTAATAGATTTAAGAATATAACTACCTATACTTTACCCTTATAGGCTAATACTATAGCTAACATACTTCTAATATCTCTAACACCTAGTAGAATAAGATTTAAAAGGAAACTATAGACAGTAAGTAGAAATTATCCTATAAAAAGCTAATTTTAAAGAAATAGTTAAAACCTAATAGAACTCTCCTTCCCTTTTAGCTTAAATTAATTAACTAAAACTAAATATAAAACCCTCTAAAAAACGCTAAGGACCTAGGCTATCCTAGAAGCATTATTACTATTACTATCTAACCCCTTCCCCTTCTTAAGAGCCTATATATAATCTTTAGTATAGCTCTTATTAGCTCCTATCCTCTTTCTAAGAGCACTATTATAGATACCTATTAAGCAGTCTACCTTATTAATAATAAAAGCCTCTTAGAACCTAGTTCCTATAAGCTATCTAGTCCTAATAACTTTATAGAGGTTAGTATATCTTTACTTCCTATAAGTAGGAGGGGTACTTATGTTATTAAGGGTATTATTAATAGCCTATAGGGACTATTAACTAAAGATCTTATACTTAATAATATTACTTTAGTAGAAAGCTTTTATACTAATATAGCCTCTAAAGCTCTTCTTCTTAATAGCAGTCTCTAGTACTATAGGAAGGACTATATAATATACTATAGTAAGCTTAATAATAGTAATATAGTTATAAAGCTTTATAGGAAGTATAACTTAGTCTTTATTTAATATAAGCTAACTTCTAACTATCTATATATATATAAGAACCTACTTCCTAAAAGCCTAGTAGGTATTCTAGTATTTACTACACACTCTAGGCGTAGGTTATAGAGGAGATTATATTAAAACATATATAAGAGGGTAGATACTATACTCCTTTAGTATCTTAGATTAGGTTACCTAGGTCCTAAAGGACTTTATAACCTAGTCTAGAGGGTAAGGGGGGGTATATATTAGGGGCCTACTATAGATTAAGTGTAAAGACTATAGTACTATATATGTAGAAAACGTTACCTTAAGAGGGCTATTAGAATTAAAGGTAATATACCTATAGTATAGGGTTTACTAAGATCTCTTTAACTTCCCTAAATTACTGTCTAGGATAAGGTAGATCCTTATTACCTATAATAAATACTTAGGCTTTATTATAGCCTACCTATTAGTATATAAGACTAAGTCTCTTATACTTAGAGCCCTCTAGACAATTAAGGCCTAGGTATATAGAGAGAAAGGTCTTAATATCTATAAGTTCTAGCATAATAATAAAGCTGCTCCTAAGTGACGCAGTAGCGTGCGTCTAGCAGCGTCTATGCGCTTTTTAAGCGACAGACAGTCAGTTCGATTCTAACCACAGGAACGCATTTTGCAGTAGTCTAATTAGTCACTAGGTACCTACTGCAAATAGAGCCCTAGGCCCTATATACATAATAGGGCCCTAACAACAGTATAACAAACAACATACTAAGTTAACGTATAGTGTGAATATTATGTATTTAGTTAGACAAAGACAAGCTACTATACAGTATTAAATGTAAGGGGTTTTCTCCTAAGGAAGAATAGGTTTTCCCCTTATATATATATAGATTAAATTAGTATTATGTACCTAGTATAGTGTAGGGCCCTCTGCCTTATATAGCGATATATAAAAGTTGATTCTCTAATAATAAAGCTGCAGTTCTTAGCCCTAAGGTTATAAAGGCCTATAAGATATAGACTACCTTAGTTAGAATTAAAATTAAAATACTACTACTATATATAAAAGAGCTTATTAGAGCTACTAAAAGAGTAGGCTATCTTATAATTATTAAGTCTATTAAGATATATATTAGAGTAAATCTTCCTAAGGGGCTATATAATAAGGTAGTATTAATAGTAGTTTATATATATAATATTAGCCTATAGGAATCTAATAGCTAGGAGACTCTAACAGAAATAGAGCTTAAATAGTTTTAGTAATATTTCTACTAGTAGTAGGCAGACTCTCTAGTACCTTTAGATAAGGCGCTATAACTAAACTAAGGAGGACTCTATATATATAGGTATAAGTTATACCTACTATAGAGAGATTATAAGAAAGGTATAAGATAAAAGGATTATAAGGTACTTCCCTATAGCTATATTAGTTACTTAGTAGGTTACATACCTTAAATATATAACCTATATAGGATCTAGGTTCCTACGCTTAAGTAGGTAATTACTATATATAATATACACTTTAATAAGAGCTCTTTCTATAGTAAGGCCTATAAGAAAGACACTATATAAGGCTTAGAAGCTTATAAAGTAATAGAGGTTATTAAAGAGTCTATTATAGTCTTAGATAACCTCCTTAAGTTACTTAGTATTATAACTTCTAAGGATAATACTTAACCTCTAATGTTAGCTATACTATTACCTATAGTTAAGGATTAATAAGTAAGTCTTACTTAAGATATTAAGTATATAGGATAAGTAAGGGAGGCAGTAGATCTACTAACTAGTACTTCTATTCTTAGGGGTAGGATAGAGTCTACTAAAAACATACCTAGGTTATTAATAGTTAACAGTAATTCTAGTCTAGGACTATCTCTTTTTTCTATAGATATATATATAATTAGCCTATTAGTAAATAGTAGACTAGATACTAATAGTAGTTCTTAGCTACTACCTATTAATATAGATATACTAAGTCCTAACTAATAACTATACTAAGCTATTATAAAACTCTAGAAATAAATATATAGTAGGTATATTTATATAATTATATAGTTTAATTAAAGAACTATATAATAGAAGTATACCTAAGATTACCTATTTAGTACCTTTCTACCTAATTAGCAAAAGGTAGAGGAAGAAAGTAACCTAGGATATAAGACCCTTTATAAAGTCTTTAGAGGAGCTATTAAGAGGACTTATCTTAAGTGCTATTTAACTAGTAAGATTCTTAAGCTTTATAAGGATAACCTTATTAACCTACTAAACTACTAGAAGGATCTTAATAAGCTACCTCCTAAGGTTAAAGCCTAGTTTCTTAAAGCTATAGAAATAGAAATAGGTAAGATCTAAGATAAAGATATATAGAAAGTTATTAACTATAATCCTTCTCTTAATATCCTTCCCCTTAAATAGATCTTTTTATATAAATTTAATAAGGATAGACTCCTTAATAAATATAAGGTATATATCTATATATAAAGAGATTTATAAATACTAAACCCTTTATAGAGTACCTATACCTTAATGCTTATAGTAAAAGCCTTTTAGATAGTAATAGCCCTAGTAGCTTAATTTAATCTTAAGATTAGGTAATTTAATGTTATAAATATATTTCTTAACTTAGTTCTTAATAATAACTATAAGATCTATATTAAGCTCCTAGAGGGGTATAAAATCCCTAGTAAAATTATATAACTAAAATATACTCTCTATAGCCTCTATAATACTCCTATTCTCTAGTTCTTAACGTTTACAGGAGCTTTAAAAGATCTTATAATAGTTACCTATAATAAGGAGTAGTATATTTACTAATTAGTAGATAAAAAGGTAATTCTTATATTCTATATTAATAACTTTAAGGTTATCTTCTACTAAAGTTATAAGAAAGAGGTAGATAAGATTATCTTAGGTATTATAGCTAGGTTTAAGATTAAGGAGAGCCTACTAGACTACTACCTAGGTATATAGATTATCTATAATTAAAAGAATAGAAAGATTTACCTCCTTTAAGATACCTACACTAAAAGAACTATAAAGTACTTTAACCTTACTAATAGCTAATATCTAGCTATACTACTTCTATTCTTTAAGCTAGTCTTAAATAAAGGTTAAGTAACTTATTAATAAGTAAAACGCTATTAAGAAATAGTAGGATTAGTGCTTTATTTAGTAGTAATAATAAGACTAAATATTATATTTATATATATATAGCTCTTATACTTTCTTACTAACCTAAGCTCTAGATATATTATTACTACTAATTAGTATATCTATTACCTCTATTATATAAGATTTATTATACTTACCTATAGCTATAACCTAAGGGCTTAATCTCTCCTTATTACTAGAGACATAAGCTTTATAGATAACCCTTTAATAAGGTATTTATTATAGGGATACCTTATTTACCTCTTTAGAGGTCCTATCTAGTAGAAAGCAGTATACTAGAATATAGTTACTATATCTACTATAGAGGTAGAGCTTCTCTACCTTAAGTATACTATAAAGGAGGTAATAGCTCTCTAGCGCCTTTTTAGGGATATTAATCTTACACTAGATAATAAGTAGAAAGTATACTATAATAACCTTTATACTATATACCTTATAGTTAATAAAAATAAACGTTTAATAACTTACCTATATTACATTAATATCTAGAATATATAGCTTTAATAAGAGTATGTAAAAAGAAGCTTCTCTATTATATATATACCTATAAATAAGATACTAGCTAATAGGTTAATAAAGAACCTATTATATGTAAAGTTTAAGGAATTCTACTTATAGCTAAACCTTAGTAATATATAACACTTAATATAGGATAAGTAGAAATATAGAATAATTTATATTATAGGCTATACTTAGTAAGAACTTAGTAACTACCCTATAGGGTGTATACTAAAATAACTACTTTATATACTTATTAAGGTAATAGCCTAGAGGAGCTATAAGGGTATCCCTAATAAGAGGCTTAACTACCTCTAGGAGGTAACTCTTTTACTCCTTATAAGGAGTACTACTAACTACTATAGGTATAGTAGGTATAGTAATAATAACTACCTCTAGTAAGATAGCTTCTATAGGTATAATATTAAACAGTACTACTAGCTACTTTAGCACTATATACTTAGGAAGAGTATATAGTACCTCTATAACTATAGGCTAGGGGGTAGGTAAAGGGAGGACTTAGTCTAGGATATTAACCTTAACCTTATAGCTATAGTTAATTAAACTATAGATTATAGTCTATAAATTAGATAACTTCTATATAATATATTAGTACTAAATAACATAAAATATATATAAAACTTATAGTCTACTTTATATTTCCCTTAAGCTTATCTCTAAGCTTATCTATAAAAGCCTATAATATAAGCTTAATAGGTATATAGTATTTAGTAGCCTAACTACTAAAGAACTAAAGATAGCGCCTTCTACTACCCTCTAGATAATAACTAGTACCTTAGCTATAAAGGGTAGCCTATAAGTATAAGAGGTAAGGGATCTTATACTCCTTTAGTAGACTATTACCCTTCTTAGGAGCTATATATATATTAGAATACTTCTTAATAGCTAATATATATATATATAATAATATACTATATATAAAAATAGTCTCCTTTCCCTTCTTTAAGGGAGTTATAAGCTTCTAGCCTTTAAGATTTAGTTAGCTATAAGCTAATTAATAAATATTATATTACTTATACTTTAGCTTAGGGGCTTTATCCTTACTGCTCTCCTTACTCTCCTCCTTAGGGACCTCCTTTCTGCTCTTAGGATCTATCTTATTATTATTATCCTCTTCCTCTTCCTCTAGCTTAGGGTATAGAGACTTAATAACTAAAAGGGAATAGCCTATAAAAAGGTTATTCTTAATAGTAGTAGCAGTAATAGTATTATTAGGGAAGGTAAGGGTAGTAACCTTACTTATAGTAGTAATCTCCTCCTCCTTAAAGGAGGTACTATTTTAGCTAGCTAAAAATAAAATTAATAACTACTAAGTAATATCCTATATATAGTAATAAGTAGATATATAATTCTTTAACTTATTAGTTATTTTAAAATTATCTATTAGCTATTAGTATATTAATTCTTATTAGTAAAAATATACTTAAGGTATATAAATTTAACTTAAAAATACTTACTTTAATAATAATAAGGGCTTATAGAAGAAAAGAAGAAAAATTTTATAGTAGTAGGTAGTAGAAATCCTACTTTTTACTACCTCTTATACTCTTACTACCTTTAGCTACCCTTATTTCTATTTTAGGATAACTCTTAGTAAAATAAGGCTATTAATAAAGGCTATATAATATACTATAATAATATAATTACTTAGTTATTTTATAGTTATATTTTATAAGTACCTAAGGGATTAATTCTAATATACTATTTTTATCTATTTATAACTAATTTTAATTACTTAATTACTTAAACAATTAGGGGGTATATTATAAGGAAGTCTATATATATTTTAGCTTACTAATTCAGTCTCCTTACATACTTATTCACATACTATTATATATTTAACAGTATCTCTTTTTATCACCTATTATTACAATAGGATAAGCATCTTTCACCCTAAATCTCCTATGCCTTACTGTGTGCTCTAACTCGTGACAGGTTGTGGGAACGTCGGAGCTCTAGTCAGTGGTGGGGTTGCGGCCATCTGCCACCTCCATCCATTCCATAGAGTTGTCTTGGCAAATAAGCTGTTTTGCCTTGTATATTCCTCTTGTATTGGTTCAAACTCATTTGAATAGTCTAGTTCAAGTTCTGAACACAAGATCCGCTGGGCATTATAATCGGTTGCCGAGATGTTGATGTATGACACGACAACGTCCACCGTGACAGATATATCACTACCCACAAATTCACAAGGATTGCACGGGCTACTAACAAAGTTGCCGGATGCCCATGAGCCTGCCCTGTTGTGGCATCCTCTTTCTCTCTATTTCTGGAATTTATGTTCCACCCAAGTGTTTGATGGCACCACTTACGATGCAGCACATCATCTCGATGATGGAAGGAGTGCCATGGGCCACGATGCTTTTGGTAATACATCCTTTGACAACAAAGACTCACAAAACTGGCAACGGAACTTTCGCGATGATGTGTGGGACATGGGGGGCGTGGGTAACCCCTGTGCCCCATAGGTTGCTGCATGGCTTCTTATCCCAAACCCTCCAACAGAGTACCTGCTGCCGAACGACAACGACGAACTCGATCGGCTGGGTATTAGTAGGACATTTTTCTTCAGGGTGTTCTCGGATACGTGCACCCATACGTACTTGTCCAATGTAAGTTTCTTCTCAAAGTGTGTCCCGTCCGAGTTCGTTACGTCTTCTTATAAGATGCCAGCTGGTCTGTCTATTAATCATCATGGCAGAATGCCATGGTGATTTCTGACCATGATTGTCAGCTCTGCGGCAACAAATAGACCCCATGAGGTTCAGAGGTCCAGACAGACCATGCACTTCGACGATGTTCATCCATGCGATGTTCTAACCAGAATATTGAAACCCAACACCAGTCAGCGTTCACAAGCCCGTTATTCTATTAATATTATACATACACCCCTTGCTCGCGAACTGGGTAATCCGAGCGTTATCTCTTCGCTCGATGAAGCGACGCCGCCGACGCGCAGGTTTCCCGCCGCAGAAACGATCCCGGGCAGTACTACGTAGTAGGTATGATGTGGGCGCTTGTCACATGCCATCACAACCACAACGGGAAACAAGACATGGGGGGGGGGGAGGGATACGACACGCATCAACACATCTTGGCCTGCATGGCCGTCGCCAGTGTCGGGCGCGTCCAGACTGAGAAACGGTTGCTTGAGGAAGACCCTGGCACAGGGTGACTGACCGGGCGCTGTCTGCATCATGCACTTTGCTTACCTGCAGAATACCTGAGGCGTGAGTTGGTTGCCGTCACGAAATATAGACTCATAGCACATTATTATAATAATGTGTTCCCTTCCGCCTGCTTTGACGCTGGAAGTAAGTAATTAGTCCGGCACATTTTGTTTCCCACCAGCTTCCCGTTTGATTGTTCTCTCTCGTCCGACTCCAGAATCTTGATAGTCGTGATAGTATCACGACCAGACACATCATGGAAACCCCGTTACTACCCGATCACAACAGTGGCCTCGGCCGCAACGTCGTCACGCTCGTTGCTGCCGCCGGGATGGTCGGGCTCGTTGCCTTTCTGAATGTAAGTCCCTGATCCTTTACCGGCAGCAAATAAAAAAAGAAGTAGATCTTAAGTACGTGACGCCAGCTTTTGGTCGGCGGCCTCCGGTCGCCCTTGAAACATGTGCCCGGCCCTTGGCACACCCGGTTCTCCCGCATCGGGCTCAAGGCCGCCCGCCTGACCGGGCGACGCCTGCGGTACGTCCACGGCCTCCACGAGAGGTACGGCCGCATCGTCAGGGTGGCCCCGAACGAGGTCTCGTGCGTCGACCTCGGGTCCGTCGCCCGCGTCTACAAGATCGGCGGCGGCTTCGACAAGGCGCGGTGGGTCGGCGCCTACGCGGAGCGGCTCCCGGCGCTGTCGCTCTCCATGATCGTGGACGCCGGCGCCGCCAGGGAGCGACGCGGGCTCCTGCAGGGCTCCTTCACCCTCGCCTCCCTCCGCCGCAACTGGGAGGCGGAGATACGGCGCCAGGTCGAGCGTGCCGTGGCGGGCATCAGGAGCGAGGCGCTGGTGGCGGGCTCGTCCAACGCCCACAAGTGGTGGACGTTTATGGCGGCCGACATCATAAGCAACATGTCCTTTGGCGAGTCGCTGGGACTGATGGATCTCGGAAAGGTTGGTTTTTTTTTGTTCGGACCATTGTACCATTACTCGGAGTCTCTGCTGCTGCTGCTGCTGCCGCTGCCGTATAATACTTCATTACTGAGCTTGTTACCTTACTGAAACGATACACAATCATCATCAAAAGAGCACCATGTACATGCGGGCCATCGAAAACGCCCTGCCCGCCGACGTTTTCCAGTGCGAGCTCCCGTTCCTCGACCACCTGTCGAGACTCGTACCGAAATCCCTCCTCCAGACCTTCACCCGCCGTCTCGAGCAGGTGAGGGCCGGCGGGAGGGACGGCGTGGAGACGCTGAGGAGGCGGCGGCAGAAGCAGCGAGACAAGACTCGCAGCCTTTTCGAGGAGATGATGGCCGCCGAGTGCTGCGAGAAGAACGAACCAGGGAGGCCGACGCCGTGACGATGGAGGGCGCGGGCATGATGGTCGCCGGAACCGACACGACGGCGGCCGTCCTGACGTACCTCGTCTGGTCCGTACTGCGGCAGGAAGGCCTGCGGGACCGTCTCGAGCAAGAGGTCGCCCGCCTCGGCGACGACTTTGACGACAAGCGGCTCGAGACGTGCGGCCTGCTCGGGGCCGTCATCGAGGAGACCTTGAGGATGTACCCGGCGGTCCCCTCCTCCCTGCCCCGGATCGTCCCGGACGGCGGCACCACGCTGGGATCCTACTTCGTCCCGGGCAGGACGGTCGTGTACAGCCCGGCTTACACGCTTCAACGCAGCCCGGACATCTTTGCCGAGCCGCACAAGTAAGTAATACAAGACTTCCTCTCCAAACAAAGAAGCCCGGGTCACCGTGCCCCCGTTTCTCACCCTGACATGTTTCGCACGCAGGTTCGACGCAGACCGCTACCTTGACCCGGGCAAGGTATCGCTGGAGCAGAGACAGGCGTCCATCCCCTTCGGGGCCGGGGCGAGGGTCTGTGTTGGACAGCACCTGGCCATGATGGAGCTGCGTCTTGCCGCGGCCGTCTTCTTCCAGCGCTGCCGCGGTGCGAGGCTGGGCGACGGCATGCCGCAGGACAGCATGGACATGGTGGATTACGTGCTCCTCTCGCCCAAGAGGAAGAGGTGCGATGTAGTCCTGAGCTGAGCGTTCTGGAAGGGGTAGGGGTCCTTGACTTTCGGTTATCGATCAGATGGACGGCCGAGCATGCATGTCGAGCATATGTAGACAAAGGAGGTGACGCTCTAATCAACGAGTGTATCCCAGGGTAGTTGATGAGGTTTTATCCCGCAGAAGCTAGTAGTGAGCAAATAACGTCGTGGAAGCTTAACCTAGCGTCCATTAGCTAACAATCTGTAATCGATAATCAGATGACGGCAGCTCGACATGAAATCCTGAGAGGCGTGAAGTTTGCGATTTTGACTCCCCACTAATTGCAACTTATTACTTTCAATGGAAGTCTGTCTGTCTCTCTCTAGTTTGTGCCCCAGATTCAAGCCATACTCAAACCTCGTGGAAGACAGGTTCGGCTTATACCGTATATAGCCGTCTGAGGGGTCAGAGGGGATAAAGATGGTTTCTCAACATTGTCCCTTTAATAAACACAAGAGAGGTCAACATCCAAGTAACTATTGTCGGTTCCATCCGTACATCCCCCTGTACGAGCAGATGGCTTGTGGAAACTCAAACACACCTGAGATGTGCAAGAGTTGTGCAGACTTACGGTAGTAGGCGACCTGTTCTCTTCATTATAAATCCATTCCTCTCAGCCCCACAACATCGGTCCGCTGTGGGACCAAGTGACAAGCACAATAGCTCAGGGGTAGAGCGCTGGGCTCATAACCCAGAGGTCCTCGGATCGAAACCGAGTTGTGCTAAGGTTTTGGCGAGTTGGAAATGGTTGTGTTTTTATTTCTTTCTCTTTCCTCTTTTGCCCATGACTCAGGCACGTTTACTTGGGGCCCAGAAAGTTCAGGCGTAGGTGTTACTCTTCTTTTTTGAGTTGTGTTCTAATCTGTGCTCTAATCTGTGATCTAATCTTGACTTCTGTTGCCGCTACGCTAATCTGCCAGACAGCAGGGGTTTCTTGTTGATTTGCAAGGATGGGAGGATTGGCAGAGATGGACTGACAACTGTGTTCAAACTGGCGAACCAACTGTGAGTTGATTGACTCTGTAGACTGTAACCAATCTTGTTGCCCTTTGGGTAAACATGATCTTTTCACTTGCCAACATTGATGGTGCCATCTGTGGCTTGGGGAATCTTGTTGTCAACATCCGAACATGACCGCTGCGAGGGAGCTTTCGACAGCGTTGCCCTCTTTCGCCAGGATATCCGTATACCAATTACTGTACAGATACCTACACTAGTAATACCATGAATCGTATACTATATGAAATCACAATCCTGATTGGCCTGTTCCTGTTTCCCGATCCGCTTCCAGAAGCACCGTTTCCTATTTCATCGAATCCTCCGAGGCGGTCCTCCCATCGTCTCGTGTGCGTTAATCACGCTTGACCTTGATGGGCCCCATACTCCCGCCGACAGCTCTAGCACTAAATCGTAACTCGACTGCATGTTGGTCCACAGTCCCCCCCCGGGCCGACGGGGCAAGATTTCGGTCGATCAGTCGGGGGCAGTCCAACCGCTGACGTCGCATCGTGGATTTCCCCTTAAGCGCCCGCGTGCGAGTGGTCACGCATGCGGCATAAGCCTCGGCCCTCCATGTTCGGGACCTTAGCTCGATGGGGACCTTACCTAGTACCTCGATGATGATCTTGACTCGATGGGATCTGGCTCGGCCAGGGGGCGCCCTCCTCCCCTCCTCCCCCCCCCTGACCCTCCCTCTCCCCCGCGTTCGTCCCATGCCTCCCCGGCGGGGAACCTGGGCGATACGGGGTAACGACCAGGTGTCGGGACGATGTGTCAATGGTGCGCGTACATAGATAGTCCAGTCGTCCGGTCGTGATGACGGCACCCACAATCCTGGGTGATGGCAGGATGAGTTCTTGGTGAGCAGCGTTATTAATTATCCTCTCTCGGGGAAGACGGGGCCGGGCGGAGACTGGCTCGGAGGCCAAGCCTTGACGTGGTATTCGCGCATATGAGAGAGGGAGAGGGGGAAAGAGAGAGAGTCGAATAAGAGCCGAGGCCGTTGAAAACTTGAAATGAGAGTGAGAGGCTGGGAACTATAAGATGAGAGTGTTCTATCCCGAAAGCTGTGAGCGAGCCGGACCGTTTGCTTGGTTGAGACGGTTGCGCCTAATAGGTTCAGATAACGGCTCATTAGCTCCCAGTGCCCACGACCTTCCGCCATGGCCTCCTCCGTCGCCTTGACTCTCCTAACGGCGGCCCTCGCCGGCCGGGCCTCGGCCAGGACGTTGCACAAGACGCCGACGCCCCAGATGGGGTGGAACAGCTACAACTACTACAACTGCTACCCGAGCGAGGCCATCATCAAGGACAACGCGCACGCGCTGGTCGACACGGGGCTCGCCGAGGCCGGGTACACGACCGTCACGACGGACTGCGGGTGGCCGGCCCGGGACCGCGACGCCGACGGCCGGCTCGTGTGGAACCCGGACCTGTTCCCGTCCGGCGGCGGCAAGGAGCTCGGCGACTACATCCACGACCTCGGCCTCAAGTACGGCGTCTACTCGGGCGGCGGCTACTTCCAGTGCGGCTCGACGGACCAGCCCGCCTCCCTGAGTGAGTTGTGAACCACCCCCAGTCAGAAGCGAGCGGGCGAGCGGACGAGGGGACCGGCTGTTTGTCTCGGGTCTGAATGACTAACTAGAACTTTGATGGACAGACCATGAGGAAACCGACGCCAAATCCTTTGCCGAATGGGGCGCAGACTCCCTCAAGTACGACGGGCATTCTTATTACTCTCTATCCCGAGGGATGTACGTACGCTAACGACTTCTTACAGATACGACAACTGCTATGCCGTGTCGCGAGATGTCATGGTGGACTTTTACCACCCGGATGCCGTCTCCCCGGACCGCTTCGAGACAATGGCTAATGCGCTGAACAAGACGGATCGCGACATCCTCTACCAAGTCTGCCAATGGGGCACAGGAACCGACTTGGGTATCTGGTATGTCAACCGTCATCCACACGATACCACCCGGACGATCCTTTCTCTCTCTCTCTCTCTCTCTCCATCTCTCTCTCTCACACAGACACAGACACACACACACACACTCTCTCTCTCTCTCACTCTCTCTCCTTCCCCCAGACAGACAAAAGACGCTGACCTTTTGTGCTTCTTACCCGACAGGGCCCCAAAGATTGGAGGCAACAGCTGGAGAATCAGCAACGACATCTACAACGGCTGGCGCAGCATCTGGCGCATCGCCAACCAGGTCGTGCCCTTTTACAAGCACACCGGCCCGGGTGCGTTCCCCGACATGGACATGTTGATGTAAGTGCCGACCCAAACCCGAGTCCGCCTCCCATGATGCTCCCCCAGGGCCCAGGGAAGGTTTCAACAACAACAACACTGACATTCCAAACAGCATCGGCCTCAACGCCCTGTCGATCGAGGAGGAAAAGTTCCACATGGGCATGTGGGCCATCAACAAGTCCCCGCTGACCCTCGGCGCCCCGGCCATCCCGGCCCTCGTCCCGGACTCGGCCCACGCCATCCTCACCAACCGCGAGGTCATCGCCCTCAACCAGGACCCCCTCGCCCGCCAGGCCGAGCTCGTCCGCCGCTACACCGAGGAGGAGTGGGACGTCTGGGCCGGCGAGCTGTCCGGCGCCCGCCTCGTCGTCGGCCTCGCCAACTGGCGCAACGACTCGCGCCCCGTCCGCCTCGACCTCGCCGACGTCCTGGGCGTCCGCTCCGCCGCCGCCGCCCGCGACGTCTGGGCCGCCGCCGACCTCGGCCCCGTCTCGGGCGCCTACGAGACCACCCTCGCCGGCCACGAGCTGAAGCTGCTCGTGCTCTCCGACATCGTCGCCGCGCCGAAGCTGGCCGACGCGTCCACCGGGCACTACTATGCCGCGGGGGCCGCCTCCGACGCCGTGCTGTCCGGCTCGGCCGCCAAGGTCGCCTGCGCCGACGGCCAGTGCCTCCCGAGCGGGATCAAGGTCGGCAACATCGGGGCCGGCGCCGCCGTCAGGTTCGACGAGGTCGCCGTCGCGTCCGGGGGCGCGAAGCTGCTGGGCGTCGACTTTATCAACTACGACGTCGCGCTCGACTCGGCGTGGGGCTTCGGCTCCAACACGCGCAACCTGACCGTCTCCGTCAACGGCGGCGCCGCCAAGCGCTGGGCCTTCCCCATCTCGGGCGGCAACTGGTTCGAGACGGGACGCCTGCTCGTCGAGGTCGGCGGCTTCAGGGCCAACGCCTCCAACACGGTCGAGTTCAGGTCCTTCGGGGACGCCTGGGCGCCGGACCTGGTCGGCTTCGAGGTCTTTGAGCGAAGATAGAGACGGAGGGAGAGAGGTTGGTCCCGGACAGACTGTGGTCTGTGTTCCAAAAGAGAGAATAATAATGTCGGAGACTCTGACATGTCCTCCCGTAATTTTGAGGAGGTATTCATAGTAGATAAGTAAATATCATAAATAAGGCTTCTACTCCATCTCCCCTGTCCTCTTACAATGTTTCCTCCCAGATGCTTTCCAGGTTGAATCTGTATGAGGGGAGACGAAAGGCATGAGGGGGGAAGACCCAACGAAGAAGAGAAAGATGCAGTCGTAGCACAGCTCAACCCGATCCAAAAATGCCAGCCATCTATGAATATTTGGGAACCATGTTGATCAAAGTTGGGGGACTGTTGAAGCGGAGACTCTGTCCTTTGTCTGTCTGTTTGGCCGACTGCCCCCCCCCCCCCCCCCCCCCCCCCCCTCTCTCTCTCTCTCTCTCTCTCTCTAACCCTGTGTGTGTGTGTGTGTGCGTGTGTCATTTTCTCTAGCTATTACACTTTGACAGGACATCAATTGCCGACGTTGCGAGGCAAGGGGAAGACCCTGCTCTCAAGAACAAACGAACTAATAAACAGAGCCTGTCCAGCGCACGGGGAGCACACACGATCCCTCCTCTTCCGGACATAAATCCCACGTGGGCCAGTCGTCATCTTTTACGTCCTGTTCCTGAAAGAGGGCTGTGATTTGGCGCATGCTGGGCGTGTAGGGGATCCTGGGATGTTAGGACTACTTGATACTCTGTAGCATTTTCAGCTTGCTCCAGCTCTTGGGTGGTGTGCTCGTCTAGCACTGCCAGATGAAACTAGACGGGAGACAGAGATCACGAGAAACGAAACGAAGTGTGTCCGATGGCAAGTTTAAAAAGCAGGGCATTTCTCGCAAAAAAAGAACCCCCCCCCGTCCGACTAAAGAACATGGCGCAGAGCATCCCACTGCGAATTCCGTCCGTGATCCAACCAACCAAACCCCAACACTCCGTGTGTCCCCGTCCAAGAAAGGTGCCTAAACCCACAAGAATGAGTACAGATACATACAACACGACGTGCACCTAGGGGGGCATTTCAGAAGAAGAAGAAGAAGAAAGAAGGTGGAAAAAAATAGAAAACCCGCCCCGACAACAAGGGAGCCACGTCCGCCGCTCCGTCTAGAACCCGCTGAACCACATCATGCAACCGGGACAGGCGCAGAAGCCGCTATAATCCTCCAAACCCTTTGACAGGAAAATTAAAGTCGACGTGGTGGCTCTCGGGCTTCATGCCGCCCGTGTACGCCGTCTTGTCCGCCCGCCGGCTGGCCTCGAGGCCCGTCCACCCGATGGCCGCGACGAACGTCCTCTTGTCGGTTCCGGTGCCGGCGCCGGTACCGGTACCGGTACCGGTAATACCATCAACGCCGGTATCAACTCCACCACCGTCGCCGCCCCCACAGCTTCCGGAGTTCGGCCGGCGCAGCGAGGACCCGCTCGCCACGCCGTTGCAGCCCGGCATCCGCGCCGCCCTCTCGACCACGTCCCGCATCCTGTCGTCGGGCTCGCCGCAGTCCTCGAAGATGAGCGTCTCGACGATGGGGGAGTTGATGACGGCCTGCGGCGCGTAGGGCCTGAACCGCAACAGGCAGCCCGAGGGCTCCCCGTCCAGCACGGGCGCCAGGCGGGCCATGGCCTCGGCGTGGTCCGCCGACTTCTTCCACGCGTCGTGCGCTTCCGCGTCGGCCCAGCCTGTTTTCCCGGCGATTCCAGTCAGTTTTTTTTTAGTTTCTTTTTCTTTTTCTTTTTTCAGGCTCGCCCTGCCTTGAGAAGTGGGGGGAGGGAAATGAAGATGTAAAGGAAGACGGAAAGAGAGAGAGAGAGAGAGAGAGAGAGAGAGAAACTGTCGGATCAACGCAATGGTGTCATACGTACCGGTAATGAGCTCCAGCTTCTGTTGGTCCTCGCTCCACGGACCCCAGCGCGTCCGGAGATACCCGGGCTGCCTGCTGAGGGCCTGCAGCATGAACTTGAGCTGCTCTTTCCAGTCCTCGATGCCGCCGAGCATGGGGATCGTCACCCGCTCGGTGACGGCGTTGGAGAGCTGCGCCGGGTCCATTGCGAATTTAATTACTGCTGGGGTGTTGCTGTGGTTTCGGCCTCTAACGTCTGTCGCGTCGTAGTACTCTTCCTCGCGTAATACGATCAAACAGGGTGAGAAGATGTAGAACGCCGCGTGCGTGGAAGCTTTGTCGTTGGTGTTGGTGCTTTGTGATGTGCCTTTTTTGGTTGGCTTCTTCGAGAGGGGTCAGATGGGGCCCATCAAGTGCAGTTCATAATTACACCACTTCCGCGGGTTCTCTATCCGAGGAGGGGCTGGGCAGACAACCCTAATGTTAAATAGCTGCTCGCCCTCTTCGTTCTCGAGAAGGGTGCGCAAACCCCGGCCGAAATCAAAAGGGCTGTAACTGGGCTAGTGTGGATGAAGAGGGGGAGGGGGTTGTGGTTGTGGTTGCACTCCATCTCCTTGAGGCTGTCGTAGGAACCCTCGAGTAAAGCTTCGCGGTTCACCGGCACCTCCTTCGGCAACACGGAGCTGTAAGTACCTAATTACCCAACCAGACATGTACACAACGACACTCACACGCAGCGAGCGGCCAAGACATGACGAGGCACATCCAAACGCCTAGTCGACCAGAACCACCAAGTAGGAAGTCTTGGAGAAAACAGGCGGCCCTCCCGTTTGCTGCAAATCTGGCCAACTTGGGGCCGCCGGCGGCCGATGCGAGAATTCGCCAGCTGCTCGTCCGGCGGGAAGACTCGGCAACCCCCACCCCCCCTCTACCCTCAAGTTTCCTAGTGCTGCAACTCGAATGGATGTACGCGCGTGTTGTTTGTAACAGTTCGGTCACGGTGTATGATGTGTGTGTGTCAAGTGTGCCAAGTATGTCATTGGACATCTGGCAGTTTGAGGTGTTGAACACCGGAAACGCCAAGTTGAGATGATGGAGGTTGATCCGGGATTCCAGTGTTATATTTTACTCGGGAAGAAAAAGCGAGAGCCTCGGAAGATGGGCCCGGCCGAGGCAGCTGAGAGCCAAGTCAGCCCATCCGTGAAGCAAGGATTCACTCCAGACGGGTTTGTTTCATGGGGCGGCTCTTCCCCCGAGGCAGCGCGGCAACTTGCAAGACCCTTGTCAGGACCGCATCTCGCATCTCTGCGTCTACCGTCTGTCTGTGTTTGCGTTCCACAGTTGGGCGTCAGTCAACCGCGGGAACCGCTGTCTGTGTGTTTTGCGTGTGCCCAAGGTTTTTTCCCTCTTCTTCTTCAGTTTCTTCTTTTCCTTTTCTTTTTCTTTGTCTTCTTCTTATCTGTATGACGTTTCAGGACACGATCCATCTTTGCAGACCGCCGTGTGACAGTGTGTTCAACAGTGTTTCGTCCGAAGGGCATGTCTACTGCTGCCGAAACTCCATCTTGCGTTTTCGCATCGCCATGCCGTTCTTGTCCGTGAATCCAACCTACTACAAATCTGGTTCCACGACGTTGGCCACGTCGGGGTTAATGAAAGATCCCCAAGCTTAATCACAACTACTCAAGCGATCAGGGTATATTATCTCTAGCCTAGCAGCCACGAATCGTCCCATCTCCCGCCTTGGCGCAGACACGGTTTAGCACTCGCTAACTAAAATAGAAGATGATTGTCGACTGGGAGGGCCGCTCCTATGACCGAGCACGAGGTGGACGCCGTGGCCAGGACGCTCGACATGGGGTCACGGGGTGGATGACGGCTCATTGGCGCAGTCCCGTCCGCGACGTCCTCCTGAGTGTCATCCGGCCCGAGGACCGCCCCCGGCGAGAGCCCGCTCTTGGGGCCCGCAAGCTGCTTGATGCAGGGGATCCCCACGGTCGAGGAGCCGAGGTCTCTAGAGTAAGTCGTTGCCGCTGAGTGTTTTATCTTCTTATTTCTCTCTCTCTTTTTTTTTTTTCTTCCTGTTTTTTCTTTTTATCAAGCGTCGCTTACAAGCATTACAGCTAGCTCACCAACGGCGGCCAGCCATCCAACCCCTCTCATCTCAGCTTGCTTGACGTTACTCTACATCTAGCAGTTCTCAGTACCACACTCTCCCCCTCTCTCCAGAAAGATACATGTTAATTTTGTTTGCGAAGAAAAGAAAAACAAAAGCGAAAAGAAAACGACTCCCAGATCACGTTGCCGGCATCCCCTAGTCCCTACCGCCTCGACGTGCCCAAAGACGTGATAAAGGCTCGGCAGCTCGCGCGTGAGCTGATCAAGGAGACGACGGCGCACTGCTGGGGCCCAGTCCGGGGCGCACACACGGCGCCCATGGACGCGGTGGCCGAGGCCTTGTAGCTGGAACGACAACGCGCGGGTGCAGGCTGCAGCTGAACGAGACGAGAGCATGCAGAACGCGCTCGACCCCAACGGCATCATGACGCCGGGCAATGAACGGCGTGTGACCGGCGAGCTACGACAAGAAAGGTGTGGGGTGCTGGACGGGAACTGATGGGTTGGACGACCTGCCAAGGTCCAAGGATCATTAGGCCATCGTCTGCTCGTGTAACCGGTGGCGGAGAGTTTCGGCCGGAATCGCAGAATAGCGATTGAGGCCATGTTTGGAAGTGATGCTCAGGACTTGAGGGGCGGTGGCATTAGGTATTAATTCGTCAGGGCCCAAAAGCGCGGAAGAGGTGCCGCCCGGAGCCTGGAATCAACTGGTAAGAGATGGACTGGCACCGGTACAGTAATTAGTGTATTACATACCGGTAGTGCAGCAGACCAGAACTTGCATTGGAGCAAGATTCGCCGCTGGAGCATCTCGATCTCTGGGGGGTTTCCCCTTTCGGTGACCGATCAGCCTGGTGACTCGGACGTTCATCTGGCCAGCAAAAGTAGGTACACTAGTTAGACGGGGGAGAATGTTTATCATCCGGTACCTGAAAGGACCGGTTCGAGACAACCACCCCTCCAGCCTGTTTCCCCCCTCCCCCGTGCTGGAATCATCACGGAAGTACCGGTACCTAGACGTGTGTGTGCAGTGTGGGAAAGCTGGAATCTCACATCGCTGCTACAGGGGTCCGGAGCTTAACATCCGGGGCGGCATCCTGGCTAGCGGAGCCAAGAAGCCAGTCTCGAGAGGCTCATCACTTCTCACGTCGAGAAGCAGCAGCAGCAGCAGCAGCACCGATTAGCTCATTGACCACATGGGTGGACGAACCAGTAGTGAGTGCAGGCATCATGTAGCTCTGTAGGTACAGTGGTACACTAGGTAGGTAATTCATCCTGCCCGATTGACTTCCCGCCCATCCCACAGAAAAAACAGTAATTACCGACGGACCGGGGGAATTTCCTCCTTCTCTTCCCTCCTGTGGTGCTGAGAAGGGAAGCCGAGGCGCCTCGTTCATCCAATGTAAGCGTCATCGGTGTGCCGGCCGCCGCATCCACTCCACGGACCCGGATTTCCCGCCCCCACTAAAACGGGTTCGTCCCACTCCGACACCCTCGGAGACAACTCCGTGAGGTGTTCCTGACGTCGGAGTGATGGTGGCAAGTTGCTACTGCGATGAGGAATCCCATGTCGTATTTCCGCGCGAACTCGGTGAGCTGTGGGCTTGTGTGTGTAATTACCTTAGTACCCTACACTAGTTCCCCCCCCCGGCAACCTACAACGGCCGATGACGGCACCATTACACCCAACGACTTGAGCATCCGCGTGTATCCGTAAACCTGTCGACGATTAAACAAGCCTCGGGATTTATCAGCGACCACGGAGAGGGGGGGGGGGGGGCTAAGCTCCGAGTTCTCCATGTGTATGAACTCATCCTTGATGGCAATTTGTAAATTGTGAAAGATCTGCCTTGCCTGGGGCCTGACTGCCGGAGACTGTGTACCTACTGGTATCCTGTTGAGGCACATCGATGCAATCATCGATTTGACTTGGGTCAAGAGATGCGGTCATCATTTGCTGTGTCCTCAGTCATCCCACTTGAACTAAACAAAGTATATAACCCCTACGTTGTTTTCTGGCGTTGAAGGAGAAAAAAATGTGAATTTGTCTCAGCAGCCCATCTTCCATCGTCCCCATTTAAATCAGGGATCCAAGACTCAGTTCTCCAGTATGGCGCCCAAAAGCCTTCTCCAGCACGCCGGGCTCCTCGCCTTGGCCTCCGGCGCGTTCGCCGTGCCCTTCGTCTCCAAGGCCCAGACCACCGTCACCTCGGAGCCGACCATGACGGCCTCGCAAGTGCCGCACACGAACGTGACCTCCCACGGCCCTTACACCGGCCCTTCGCCGACCACCACCGGCGCCGTCTCGACCAGCGTCCTGGCATCCGAGGTGCCCATGCTCCCTCCCCCCGACGACGCCTACGACTACCCCGCGGACGGAAAGCTCCACGGCGACCAGCCGGCGCCCTACACCCCCTCCGGCGGCATCGGCACCAACGGCTCCGCCCCCGTCTACCGCGTCCAGAGCGACTTCGACTACCAGTCCCTCGCGCTCGCCCTCTACCAGGAGTACATCGAGCTCGACCTGTTCCACTGGGGCCTGGACACCTACTCCGAGGCGGACTTTGTGGAGCTCGGCCTCAACGCCGAGGACCGCTTCCTCCTCCAGTACATGGCGGACCAGGAGATCGGCCACGCCACCGTCATCACCAACCTGCTCGGCGCCCAGGCGCCCAAGCAGTGCACCTACAACTACCCCGTCTCCAACCTGCGCGAGTACATCGACTTCAACCAGAAGCTCACCCGCTGGGGCGAGGCCGGCGTCTACGGCTTCCTCCCCCACCTCAACTCGGGCCCCGCCGCCCAGCTCCTGCTGCAGAGCATCACCGTCGAGGCCCGCCAGCAGATGATCTTCCGCCAGTTCGAGGGCCTCTTCCCCATGCCCGAGTGGCACACGGTCGGCATCCCCCAGTCCTGGGCCTGGACCCTGCTGGCCCCCTACATCTCCAGCTGCCCGGCCGACCAGACCCGCCTCATCTGGCAGAACTTCCCCGCCCTGCACATCCTGAACCAGCCGAACCCGTACCGCATCAACGGCGCCGACGTCTGGAACGAGACCACGGGCGGCTACGCCAACACGGCGGCGACGACCAACATCACGGCCGCCGAGTCCTGCGTCAACGCCACCGACCCGTCCCAGGACTGCGGCGCCGCCATCTCCCAGAACCGCACCATCCCGCTGTCCTACCCGGGCCGCCAGGTCTTCTTCCAGTGGGACGCCCCCGGCGTGCCCGTCGGCCCCAACAACAGCTACATCACCGCGACCAACGTGGCCGAGCCAAAGTTCGCCGCCTGGGTCTCCCAGCTCAACGTCACCTACTCGCCCCTGATGAACGTCAGCCTCGAGTCCCGCACCGCCTACACCATCCAGCCCAACGTCTCCACCTGGGAGCACGACCCGGCCATCAACTCCACCATGTTCGTCGCCCTCACCGACGTGGACCTCTACGTCACGCCGCACAACCTGACAATGGTCAACCCTCACGTTGCCGCCCTGGCCGTGTACCAGGCCGGTTGAGTGAGACGCTTCTCGGCGTCTACCTGTGTAAATCATATTTTCTGCGAAATCTAGAATAGTGGAGCTGAAAAAAGTCCTAAACCAGCAACATAATTTAATAATTGTTCATATAATTGTTCATACAAGACTTTGGACGCTGGAGGAGAATGGAGGTAGGAAAACTCCAGCGCAACTACCTGAAGCGGCCCCCTGCCCTTCCTGCCCCTCCTGCCCTTCCTGCCCTTCCTACCCTTTCTGCCCCTCTGCCCTCTGCCAGGCCCTCTGCCCTCTATATATTCGATTTACATGATACCTAGGTTGCTGCGCATTACTAGGGGGGCTCTACCCCCCGTAGACCCCCCTGCCCTCTGGGGGCCCTCTAGGGGGCCTGCAGCGCATTTACCTGCAGCGCCTCTATTAATCTAAGCCTAAATTCTCATTAGGAATCTATAAAAAAGGTATCTCTAGGTATATATAGAAATATATAACAAACTCTAATTTAGCTAATTAAATCTATTAGTGAAATAAGCTCTAAATAATCTATATATAAGTTTAATAGATCTAGCTAATCTATGTATAATCCCCTCATGTTAAAAAACAGCTATGCCCTCAATTTTTTCATCAGTAATTCCCTCCGCTAGCGCGACTTCCGTTCCGGCTTCGCCTCCACTTCGTCGCTTCCGCTTCGGGATAATTGTTCATATAATTTATGATAACTCGTAATTAGCGTTACAGCCGTGACGTCGTATGTTCAACTCCTAACAGCATGAACTGCCTCATCAGCCGATCGGCGTCCGCAAGCCTTTTGTTTCTCACCATCTTGAATCTAAAACATTTCCAGATCCGAGTCAAGATCCGCCTCCCTCGGATATTCCACCATGACTTGTTTCATGATGTCAATCCACCATCCGGCGCTCCGGACGGCCTTGCTGTACTCCCACCATTCCGGCCAATACCCTGCCATCTCCCAGTCCAGAATCCCAGTAACCCTGCCCGTCGAACCGTCGACCAAGATGTTTTCCCACGACAGATCGGCATGGGAGAATCGTACGTCGTACGTGTCAGGAAGTTGGCTCCGATATTTGGCGAACCATTCCGGGCGTGGGGATTTCCGGACGGGGGCGACGAGAAAGTCGTGAAACTCGGCGACGGAAGCAAACGGCCCACAGGTGCGCATGTTGGTTATGCGGTGGTCGTAGGCCGGGCCCCCGGTAACGGACCCGATGAACCCGGGGTCGGAAGGGCGGAGTTGATGGAGCTCGTCCAGATACGCCCTGAGCTGGCGGACCGTCTCCGAGCGTGCCTTGTCGTCCATCTCGGGCCACGCGACGTCCATCTGACGTCCCGGGAGTCGCTCCATGACGAAACAGCAGTTTTCTTTCGCTGGATCATCGTCTAAGCAGACGTCGATGATGGCCGGCACGAGAATGGATGTCTCGCGTCGGACATGGGCCATGGCCTCCACTTCCCTGCGAAGTCGCCAAGAACGGCCCCATTTGCGAACCTCCTCAGGGCTTTCGAAGGTGATTCGAGCGGCGAGCCGTCTCTGTCTCCACATAGCAGTCACGCTATAGGCTCGATAATCGCAGCTCGCGGGAGAGGTACCGGTAGGCGCGTCATGTAAGGATGCAGACGGGCAGGCAGACTTGTTGAGTGCCATTGTGGAGCAGGCGGGTGGTGTTGATTCTAGAATCTTTAGATGGGCAGGGACAGGGGGGGTGTGGGTGGGTGAGGAGAGGTCGCTTAAGTAGGGTAGACCCACATTTGGCCCAATGCGGAATATCGATACGTAGGTACCTAGGCACCTACAGGTAGGTAGGTAGCTGCTGTTTTGGTGTCAGCGGGTAAGTGGGGTGGACAGCTGGCACCTTGAGCCTGCCAGCCTAGCACAGCTGGCTGGTATGCACTTAGATACAGCCGTCCTAAGCGCAACAACGCTGACATGCTCAATGCCCTTCACTGCTTTCAGTGCTTTTTTCTACAATATTGTATATTATCTGTACGACCCCAAGGGTGATCGCCTTAGGCACATGTCTTGGTTCGATGCACTTCGAGTTGTGACACAACCTAACAAACAGGCAAGTATGGAGGGAGGGAGTGCTGTTTTATGCCGGCTTGAAAGCCTAACCCGAGAACGCTTGTTTCAACTATCTAATCATCAAGTATCCTGCCTTGATGCTTCACGTGCTTCCGCCCTTTCGTCTCTCTGCCGGCGAGAGTCAGGTAAGAAAAGCAACCACTGTAGACTGTGTGTAAAAATAGCCTCAAGTCTTTGACAATCTCGGACATCTTCCATGGGGCCACAGAACCATAACGCCATCGAAACAAAGTAATATGGAAACTCCAATAGCGCCTCAAGTCGCAATAAACCATCAACTCAAGTCACTGTATCCTTGTACACCAGTGCTTGTTCTGTAAAAAAAAGAAAAACAGAGACCTGCGGTCAGTAGGTGTAGCGAAAGTCGGAAGTTTGCGTTTCCTAATGCCAATCCGTATTCGTCAGTGAGTTGCTTGACAGCAGCGAAAACTCGGGGGTCCCAGTGTTCTATAGGCGATAGCCCGAACCCGTTGGAAGAGCCACTCACATCCGACGCCTCCAGCTCGACCTCGCCTCGCTCGGCCTTGGAGTTCCAGTAGTAGAAGTAGAAGCTCATGCAGACGACCACGACGATGTTGAGGACCGCACACCCCAAGCATGTGCTGAGTCCCGGGAGGTACCGGGGCTTGTCCTGGCTCCTAAGCACCTCCGTTCGCGGTTAGCCAAAGAGACCCATGCAGGAACCGCAAGTTGCGGATGGCTCCGTGTCGATTAAAAACTCGCCTAAAGACAAGAGACCCGGCGATGCCGCCGAGCCCGCTGACGCCGACCACGAAGGCGCTGCAGAAGGCGCGCTTCCACTGCCCGCGGATGTTGTTGGCCTGGTACGCCATGGTGGCCGGCGCGGCGCCGACCGCGCCCGCGGTGACCAGGAACACGCCGAGGTAGCGCACGGCGGCGTCGCCGTGGAACCCCATCAGGCACGTGCCGACGACGGACAGCACCATGTCCCCGACGATGATCGGGCCCCGGAGCATATATCGGTCCCCGAGCCACCCCGAGGCGTACATGACGACGGCGGCGAAGACGTACGGCGGCGCCGTCAGCACCTGCGCCTGTCCCGTGCTGAAGCCCATGTTGTCCCTGAGGATGATGGGGAGGAAGAAGGACAAGGCTATTTTTTGTCAGTTTTAAGATTCGGGGTTCAGCAGGCGCGCAAACACACACACACTCGGGGGGGGGGTAAACGTGTATAGATGGGTCTTGTTTGACTGGACTTACAGAAGTTGACGAGCGCGTTGTTGAAGTAGATGACGGACAGAGCCCACACCTTGACGTCGGCGCCCCCCCTCAGGAACTTCCCGACGCTGAAAGCCGGCAACTCGGCGTCTCCGCGGTCGGCCTGTACCCTCGAGATGACCCAGGCGGTCTCCCTCTGGGAGAGGAACCTCCACGTCCGCTTCTGGGCGTCCGGAAACCCCACCAGGAGGAAGTATCCCACGACGCCGATGGCGCACGTGATGATGCCTTCTGCGAGGAATATCCAGGTCCAGCCCCGCAGGTTGGCCGTGCCGTCAAGCCGAGTGAGCTGTGTGGTGTTTGGTCAGACACCGGATATATCAACACCCCTGTTTGGGGGAGGGGGGGAGGGGGGGGGGGGGGAGGACAAGAAAAAACTCACGCCAAAGGCCAAGAGGCCAGCGGTTGCCGAGGCGAAGCACACAATCATGTAGAACACGGAGAACCGCTTCCCAACCTCGTCTGCTATCCGGTCAGCCCCGAACCCCCAAAAACCCGCCACGGAACGAACGGGGATCAGATCGGAGCGACTCACAACGGGTGTACCAGGTGCTCAGGAGATACACGCAGCTGGGGAAGAACCCGGAGTCGAGGGCGCCGAGGACGACCCGCAGGGCAGCCATCTGGGTCCAGTGCGTCAGGAACCCCATGCCGATGACGATACCCCCGCAGAGCATGGTGATGCCGGTGAAGTACGCGCGGGGGCCGAGGGTCCGAGAGAGGATGACGGAGATTGGCTGGAAGGTGATGTAAGTCGTGAAGAAGACGAGGCTCACGATCGACTGTGTGAATGTTGTGATTCATCCGTTAGCCAAGGACGCGGACGACGAACGGTTGTGATGCGGCCCGAGAGTCACAGTCAACGCCTGTTCAACTCACATATCGGTTGCCGGTCAGATCCAAGTCGTTGATCATGCCGGCGACGGCGGCGGAGGGGAGGTTCGATCGGTCGATGACGGAGAAGCAGTACAAGAGCCCGACGGTGGTGACGAGGCGCACGTCGACGCGCCTCATGATCATCTTCTGCTCCTCGGGCGAGAACTCGTGGCGGTCAGGGTTCGTGTCGGTTCCGACGCTGTCGGTGTTGCTGCGCTCTGTGGCGGAGCTGTTCCGGCTGTGCGCAACCTTGTGCCCCTCGGTGGATGTGTTCATCTTGATCCGTTGGTTCTTGCGCAGCGTGAGTTTGTGAGAGGTTGTGAGAGTTGCGAGAGCTCTTGAGAATCCTAAATGTGTTGCTGGTGGGAAGGTAACTGAGACTCGGATGGGTTGTGAGAAGCTTTAATATCATCGCTCTGTCGACTTGGAATTTGATCTCATTTTGCCGTGGTCAGAGAACAACCCCGCACTCGTCTGTCTTGATCTCGATCTCTCCAAAAAGAAAACAGAAAAAAAGATTACAGCGATCACGAGCTTACTGTGGCGATGCTATTGCGGTTTACTAAGATATTACCCGAACGAGAGACGGGACCACGGTCCTCGGCGGATCACAAGTCACCCCCCACGGCGAGTTGAAGGCGGAAGAAGAAGAAGAAGACTCGATTCTCAGCGGAACCGTCGGACAAATTTTTTTTTTAATTTTTTTTCCAGTCCCAGATCTTCCCACTTTCAGGGGCGATGTTGCTTCCATCCTCCCCCCCACGTCTTAGTGGCCACCTTGGATTCAAGTCCATTTTTCGAGACTTCTGAAAATAGAGGAGTTGTTTTGAGGAGAAGCGGCGATTACTCTTCTGCTCAAATTGGGAAAACGTGGGTTGATTCCTATGGTTGAACAGGGGGGTGGGGGGGAGGTGACAAGGTAAGCAGAGAACACGTGCCAAGCTGACGAGTAACTCACTCTACAACCATTTAACTATTAGCGGCTCCATGGCTGCATGTAGTAATACCATACGGGGGTCTATAACCCTGAAATCTTAAAATAACACATCGTGAGTACGCCCCCCCGTACGCCCCCTGGATCCTGGTGCTAACACTCCACGATTGTTGTAGAGAATGAGACCATGTAAACGGTGAACATGAACGTCGAAGGATTCGGTTGCGGAGTGGAATTGCTTCACGACCCGACGAACACAGTAAGCAACAGTCCAGCGGGGGGAGGGAGGTGGGCGGGGAGCTTGTACCAGGGCACGCATGGGTCTGTCTTATCGTGAAGCGAATCTCTGTGACGAGCGAACAGCGGAGAACCGGGATTCGGCCCTTATTTTCGGCCATGGCGAGAAGAAAGCAGCGGGGAACTGGGCCTGGACCGGAGCGCCGCCCCCAGGAAGAACTTGGAAGCTAACCGTAACTTGAGCAGTGAACATGGACCCCCCTCCCTCTCGGGCTGATCGTTCCGGAATTAAACACTCTCTCTAGACTCTGGGTAGGTAGATGAGTAGACGGACATGCATTTGCACACCCTCGTGCGTGTCGGAATTCCGTCAACCTGGTTGCCGGTCACACAGCCACGTTGTTTTACCACCTCTGCATCGCTGTCCTGCAGAAAAACCTGCGCGGCGCGATGATGCAACAATACAGTCGCTTGGGAGACATAGAGAGTATACAAAATGACTGTAGAACTTCGAAAGGGGGTGGGTGGTCGGTCATGCACCATGCATGCCGGCAGGGCTGCCGCCCGTGTAAGTGTTCCTTGGCTCGGTAGGTAGGATGACATACCCGGCCCCCCCCCCAAAGGGTTATCGTGGGCAACTAGGCCATCGACTTTATTCGCCGATTCGTCAGTACCGAAAGGGGGGGGAGATACTATCACTTGTACATAGTAAGCAACAAGATATTCGCCAAAATTAGGACAGCCAAAGGCGCTGGTTTTGGGCTAATACAACAGTAGTTGCATGAGGTCGACCCGGGGGGGGAGGCTCTTCTAGCAGCCTGGAGTGCATAAACACTACGGATACGAAAACACATATGCAGCCCTACGAAAAACGCAGCTTTGACTAGGTAGTAAAGGTCTATTTTTACAACAGCTTCGTTACCTTCGTTACGCCCCCGGCTGGTGTGTCCATGCCGTCATCGTCGTCGACGACAGTGACGTTACTGCGGTCGCGTCGTGTTACGGTGTTTCCCGTTGTCGGAATGATTAGGGTAACATCTCGCGTCGGCATCACTATAATAAAGCCAGCACAGCGGCCTCCGAGTGTGAATTTCTGCCATTGAGGTTGACGTCTTGTTAGAGTGCCACCTGCGGCGTGCTCGGCACTCAAACACGGGTTGGGAGAGTCTTTCGCAGAATCACAAACCAGTCAAGCCATTCGAACATGGCCCAAGACGTAATTAATCACTGCTTCTATTCTAAGTGGTGTCGCAAATGTTTCCCCTGCCCTGTCGGTCAACTCGAACAGTCACTTTGAATTCTAATTATAAGAATTTGTCGCCGGTTTGACTTGAACCGCATAGTCGCCATGTATGATGTCGGTCAGGGGAGAATCAACTCAGACTCAAAGAGCTCGAGTCTACTACACCCGGCTTAATCGCTCGTTTTGACCCGTAACAGATGGCAAGACGCCCATATTCTTCCATTGGCGACTGATGATGACGATCCATCTTTGCCCCGCTGCCGTGATCATGTAGTGTCGGATTCTCTCGAGACGAGGGTGCGGGGTAGACAAATGCAGTGACAACCCAAACATGCTTGGCTTGGGCCGTGATTGATCCCAACTCGGGCTGCTTGGAATTGCCATTCGTTCACTGTGTAATTAATACTACCTCAGAACAGGGCGCCGACGTCGCGGTCAACCACCTGGGTCTCCCCCGCGGCGAGAAGCACAGTCTCGGCCTCATTGACGAAGGCCGAAAAAAGATTCGCCACAAAGCGCCCGAGTACTCGCCCACGGGGCGAGCCGATGGATCTCTCCAGCGACGTGACGGATCCGAACACCGACAAGGCGCCCGTGAGCGAAGCGGTGAAGAAACGACGTCTTTGTTGCCAATGCCGGGTACAATTAATCATTTAATCCGGCAGAGCACCGCATCCGGGTGCAAATGCCCCCTGCTGCCGGGCACCCATTCGCACGCAGCTGACCGAGGGGGACATGTAAAACGGGCACTTCTCGTCGAGAAAAAGCGAGTTGTTTCCTAGGTAATTATTAGGGTGGGGGGTACCAGAACACCGGTCACCGGCCCCGGCCCCGGCCCCGGCGCCGCCGGACTCAGGAACCCCGGAGTTCCGGGTCGGTCGGTCCCCGTCTCTGAAATGCGGGGGTCTACGGGGTCTCCTCAAAGTACCCGTACCTACAGTACTACCCCGCACACTCACTCAATTCATCGCAGTGTTCTGCAGACTGCAACTTGACCTCGTCATGCGTTCCCACAGAAACTACCTGCTCAACCTGCTGGTGATCTCCCAATAGAGACCATCGCTGTTCTCCCGTGCGGCCAACCCCCCC
>PJEX01000477.1:10528-31519 GCA_005350895.1 Colletotrichum tanaceti | reverse complement strand
CCCCCCCCCCCCCCCCCCCCCCCGGCCAAAAAAAAAACCCCATCATGGCGAGAGACAGCCGGAAGAGACGCGTTCCCGTTCATTTATATGCAATCTCTTCCTTCGGGGCCTCTGCCTCGTCCGGCGTTGACATAATGATTTTCTGCCGTCGGCTTGCGCTGAGGCATACGCTCATATGCCTCTTGTCTCTCTGTGTGGTCCCTGCACAGGCCGACTATTTCACCGAAGCACCGTCCCGGATCTCAACACGACCTACGTTTTAGGTCAGAAAGTGCAAAATACCTGAGAGGTCTTGACAGTGTCGTACATCTCCCCCAGTCTCGTGCACTGGGGGAAATCCCAACTTTGCGCTGAGGATCATCGACCCGATGGACAACAATTTTTTTTTTAGCAAGACTGGTGACCACAAAGGCTTTATCGACAACGAACTGCAGAGCTGCAGCTTTGTCATCCGAGCGAATGTCACCGAGTCGTCGGCGCCGTCGGCCGTCCCATCGACTGCGCCGTCCGGGGTGTCGACCGGGGCCGGGGCTGGAATCGCCGTCGGTTGCGCTGGGGCCGGTGCGCTGGTGATGCTGGGAGTTTGGTTCTTGTCTCCGAAAGCCACATCCCGCTTCCGATATCCGTACAAGCCAAGATCATTACACCACCACACCACCACCACACACCACGCGCCATCATCCCACGCCGACGTTCCATCCCGCTGTGCAGCACAAGACGCCCAGAACTCGGCCTACGCCAGCCCCAACTTGTCGGGCGACGAAATGTTTGTCGTCCCGCCCGCTCACGGCTCGAGCCTGTTGCATCAGGTCAGCAATGTCAGTCCGATCAGGCCAGTGAGACGACATTCGCTGCCGCCGCCGCCGCCGCCGTCATACGTGACTCGGAGCCGAAAACGGAGCTGTGTGGCGTGGGAAAGCTGCAGGAGGTGTCGGCGACGGACTGGAGTTACCCATCACAATCATTGGGCTTTTGTATACAGTGATGTGTTGGGAGCGACGAAGAGAATCGTAACTGTCACATTGCTTCCCTACACTTTGCTTTGTTGAGGTGATTCTGATATTTTACTCCATTGGAGTTGGCTCTCTAATGTCGGCGGCAGGACCCGTACGCAGTGAGCCGACGGAGTCAAACAGGCGGCGGGCGTGATGCATGTGATAAAGAGGGCAATTGCTCGTGGAGACGGCCTGAAACCATGTACTGCAGGCAATGGTCTGTATTCTCATCCGATGTTCAAGCTTGATCGATTCGGCATTTGAAGGTGTTCGCAAATGAGACTTGCTCCTTGCTTGGAAAACCCTCGACATGCTGTGTGTGTGACGGTAGAAATATTTCCGATGCCGGACCTGGACCGGCAGGAGCACGGACGGGATGAGAAGAAGAGAAGAAAAAAAAGAAAAAATGATGGGAATCCACAAGGGACCACTCCAGGGCGAAAGCGCTTGAGTTGCGCTGTATTATTACCTGCCACCAGCCGATCCAAATTGCCAATAGGTAGGTAGGTAAGTACCTAGAATGATGCAACGCTTCATACCTACCTAGGTAGGTATTAAGGTGAGGTACCTAGGTAGGTCAAGGTTTGGCGGTATTTTCCTCGCCGTCCAGAGTCAGACCTGACAAAACTTTCACCGCCTTACATCCCGCCCGACCCCCATTGTATCTGTGACTCAATCGAACTTCATCTTGTCCAATTTCAACCCGCACCGTCATCGTCCTTCTTTCCCCGGTCGGTTTTTTGAAGCTCAAGGATATCCTATCTCACACCCTTCAACCAATCGACGTGTTCCTTGCAGGTTCTTCGCCGGCGGTGCATCGATTGAGAGAGACTTCTGGGCCGTAAAAGCTTTTCCTTTTTCTCTCTCACTAACTCAATCGCCAATTGTACCCCTCCCCCGCCATGGCTCCTGAGCTTCCAGACCCCACCAGGTGAGTGCGGAGCTCCTCTTTAGGTAAAGATAGATGAAAATCAAAATAACGACAAGATTTAAATCGTGAAGCACGCGCGCTGACACGCATCCATGATGGCAGCGACCTGCACTGGTCCGCCTTCAGGGGCGCCATCCAGGACATCTTTTCCGAGAATGCCAAGAAGCACCCCGATAGGCTATGCATCGTCGAGACAGCTTCTTCTACGTCTCCCAGGAGGGAGTTCACCTACCGCCAGATCGATGAGGCCTCTAACCTGCTCGCCAACCACCTTGTTGCCTCTGGTGTCCAAAGGGGAGATGTTGTCATGTTTGTCCTCCCGGCTCGAAATCTTTCTTGTGCCATATAGTGGGTACTGACGTCCGATCCAGGAGCTATTCTCACCGTGGGGTTGATCTCGTTGTTGCAGTCTTTGGTATCCTCAAGGCTGGCGCTACCTTCAGCGTCATTGACCCTTCGTACCCCCCTGACCGTAGGGTTTTCCCCTTGCCCGACTTGGGTGAAGCATGCTAAGTGGTAACCCGCAGGTCAAAACATCTACCTCGATGTTGCACGGCCGCGAGCCCTCGTCGTTATCGACAAGGCGACCAAGGAGGCCGGTGAGCTGACAGACAAGGTCCGCACCTTCATCGCCGAGAACCTCGACCTCAAGACCGAGGTCCCTGCCCTCGAGATCCGAGCCGACGGCACTCTCGTTGGTGGTCAAGTCAACGGCAAGGACATCTTCGCCGGCCTCGACAAGGAGAACGGCCCCAATGTCCTTGTTGGTCCGGACTCGAATCCCACTCTGTCCTTCACTTCTGGTAGTGAAGGTAAGCCCAAGGGCGTTCTTGGCCGACACTACTCCCTGGCCTACTACTTCGACTGGATGGCCGAGCGCTTCAACCTCAGCGACAAGGACAAGTTCACCATGCTCAGCGGCATTGGTATGTGGAAGCCCTCCCGTTCCAAAATGTTCATATGCATTAACACGGGACAGCACATGACCCTATCCAGCGTGACATCTTCACCCCCCTTTTCCTGGGCGCCCAGCTTTTGGTTCCGTCCAAGGAGGATATCCAGCACGAGAAGCTTGCTGAATGGATGAGAGAACATGGTGCTACCGTTACCCATCTGACCCCGGCCATGGGTAACGTCCTCGTGAGCAACGCCAGCGCCGAGTTCCCTGCTCTGCACCATGCATTCTTCGTCGGTGATATCCTCATCAAGAGAGACTGCAAAGCCCTTCAAAAGTTGGCGAGAAACTGTCACATCGTCAACATGTACGGCACAACGTAAGTTACGACATGATATCCTCTGCGGCGATGGCGCTTGCTAAACGAGAACCCCAAATTTTAGCGAGACGCAAAGGGCAGTGAGCTACTACGAGGTCCCCAGCGTCGCCGTCGACCCTACCTTCCTGGAGAGATTCCCCGACAACGTCATTCCCGCCGGCACAGGAATGAAGGACGTACAGTTGATCGTGGTGGACCGCGAAAACACCGACCGCGTGTGCGGCGTCGGTGAGGTCGGCGAGATCTATGTACGAGCAGCTGGCTTGGCCGAGGGATACCTGGCCAACGAGGAGTTGAACAAGACCAAATTCATCAACAACTGGTTCGTCAAGGACAACAGATGGGCAGAGCTTGACCAGCAGGTTGCCAAGAACGAGCCCTGGAGAGAGTTCTACAAGGGCCCGAGAGATCGCATGTACCGTTCGGGTGACTTGGGCAAGTATACCGAAGACAGCAATGTTGTCTGTGTCGGCCGTGCCGACGATCAGGTTAAAGTGCGCGGATTTCGCATAGAATTGGGTGAGGTGGACAAATTCCTCTCGGATCACTCCATGATTCTCGATAACGTTACCCTGGTCCGCCGGAATAAGGACGAGGAGAAGACCCTCGTCAGTTACATCGTGCCCGACATGCAAAGATGGACCGAGTGGTTGGCCCAGAACGACAAGAAAGAAGACATTTCCGGTGGTGACAACTTGACTGGCCGGCTCCGCAGGTTTTGGCCCCTGGGCGAGGAGGTCCGAAAGTACCTCAAGACCAAGCTGCCTATCTACGCCATTCCCGAGATCATCATTCCTCTCGAAAAGTTCCCCCTGAACCCCAACGGCAAGAAGGACAAGCCCGCTCTACCGTTCCCCGACGCTGCTCAGATCGCCGAGGCCCGCCCGCGCGCCGAGGTCGCTGATCTGTCCGAGACGGAGCGCAAGGTCGCTGGAATCTGGGGCTCTCTCCTTGCCAACATCGATGAAAGAAGCCTTGGACACGACGACAGCTTTTTCGACATTGGTGGCCACAGTATTCTGGCGCAGCAGATGCTTTTCCAGGTCAACCGGACGTGGCCTGGCGTCAACGTCACCATGGCCGTCGTCTTCCGCAGCCCCTCGCTGAAGGCTTTCTCTGCTGAGATCGACGGCAAGCTCTCTGGAAATGCCCCCGAGGGAGCCAACGCCACACCCGAGGGAGAGGACTATTTCGAGGACGCCAAGAGGCTCTTGGCCACTCTGCCCGAGAAGTTTGCGCCCTTCGACAAGAAGGCCGCTGACGTCAAGACCGTCTTCCTGACAGGTGCCACTGGCTTTTTGGGTGCCTACATCCTGAGAGACCTCCTGAGCCGCAACGTGCCCAACGTCAAAGTCATCGCCCACGTCCGCGCTATCGATGACGTTGACGCCTACAACAGAGTCGTCAAGAGCTGCCAAGCCTACGGCGTGTGGCAGCCCAGCTGGAAAAATAGCCTTGTTGCTATCCAGGGCAGCCTCGGAAAGCCTCTCCTCGGCCTGTCGCAGGAACGTTGGGACTCTTTGGCTAACGAGGTCGATGTCGTCATTCACAACGGTGCTCAGGTCCACTGGGTCTTGCCGTACTCCAACCTCAAGCCGGCCAACGTCCAGGGCACGTTGGATGTCCTCTCGCTCTGCGCAGCCGGTAAGCCCAAGCAGCTGGCGTTTGTATCATCGACATCCGTCCTCGACCACCCCCACTTCGTCAAGCTCTCCCAGGGAGGCAGCCTCGTCAGCGAGGAGGATGACCTCTCGGGAAGCTCCAAGAACCTTGGAAATGGCTACGGCTCCACCAAGTGGGTTGCCGAGTACCTTGTCCGCAACGCCGGTAAGCGAGGCCTGACCGGCACGATTGTCAGGCCCGGCTACATTACCGGCGAGCAACAATCTGGCACCAGCAACACGGACGACTTCTTGCTGAGGATGCTCAAGGGCTGTATCCAGCTCAACTCGAGGCCCAAGATCGAGAACACCATCAACATGGTGCCTGTCGATCACGTCGCCCGTCTCGTCGTTGCCTCGGCGCTGCACCCCCCTCGTCAGCCGCTCGGCGTCGCGCAGGTGACGAGCCATCCCAGACTGACCTTCAGAACATATCTGAGCGCGTTGGAGAAGTACGGCTACAATGTACCCGAGGTGGATTACAGCCAGTGGAGCAAGAACCTGCAGGACTACGTCGCTGAGGGCAAAGAACACGCCCTGTGGGTTACACCGTTGAGGGTGTTATTCGGTGAATAAACAACGCTAACAAAGCACAGGATGGGTCTTTACCACCTCGCAACTACCGATCTTCCCGCCGACTCCATCGCCCCCGAGCTCGACGATGTCAACGCCGCGGCTGCCCTCCGCAGCGACGCCGAGCTGACCGGAGAGGACCTCTCCGCCGGGGGTGCAGTCAAGGACGAGACTGTCGGTCGCTATCTTAGCTACCTCATTGCCATTGGTTTTCTGGAGGCACCGGAGAAGCCCGGTCAGCTGGAGATTCCAGCCGCTGACATCAGCCCCGAGCAGAAGGAGGCTCTACTGAGAGTCGGAGGCCGTGGTGCTTTGGTCTGAAGAGATTGCATGCCATATCTAGGTTGATACTAGATACGCAGGATACTAGGAAACTGGAAGGGACAGTAACGGGAAAAGGAAACAAAGTAGAACAAAAGGGGAGAAAAGTCCTAGACAACTTTGAAAAAGTTTGAAAAAGATGCAAAATCAATAACAGTTTCAATGCTGAACTAAGCGTACCGACTACCTACACACAAGACGTGAACTAGCCGCGCTAACAGAGACCCCACTAAATCCAGTCGTTTTTCGCTTGGGAACGCATCCACTTTTGTTGGTGCGCCAGCAGCGGGCCCGCCCTTGGAAGATGGTGGAAATCCATGACTCTGCACTTTCAACCTCACCTCCGAATCCATATATCTGTTTCACCTTCAGCTCTCACCACAACATAACACTTACCAGGGCCTGCAATGACCGACGCCCAGCCCGGAATGAAGATCGATCCGGCGAGAGCGAAGACTCTCATTTCCCAATTGCGGTCTGTTCAGGAGCGCGTCGCCGCCGCCGCCTCGGGGCGTAATGTGAGTATTCCATGTTGTCGTGTAAGATGAGATACGAAGGGGAATAACAACCACTAGGTCCGGTTGGTCGCCGTCTCCAAGCTGAAGCCGGCCAACGACATCCTGGCGCTTCATCAGGCGACGCCGCCGCAGGTTCATTTCGGCGAGAACTACGCACAGGAGCTGGGGCAGAAGGCGGAGATGCTGCCGAGGAGCATCCAGTGGCATTTCATCGGCGGATTGCAGTCGAGTACGCAAACCCCCATCCCTCGGCCTTGCGAAGCACCATTGACCTGATAAATTAATCTTTTTGGATATAGCACACGCCAAGAAGCTGGCCAAAATCCCGAACCTCTTCTGCGTGTCCAGCGTGGACACCCTCAAGAAAGCACAGCTCCTTAACGCCTCGCGCGCGGAGCTAATGTCGTCGTCGTCCTCCTCCTCCTCCGCCGAACAGGCTGTGGAGCCCCTCGGCGTGCACGTACAGGTGAACACGTCGGGCGAGGACTCCAAGTCGGGCGCGGCCTCGGGCGCGGAGACGGTGGCGCTATGCCGCGTCGTGGAGGAGGAATGCCCCGCGCTGCGGCTGCTGGGGCTGATGACCATCGGAGCCATCGCCCGGAGCCGGGCGACGACGGCGGAGAACGAGAACGAGGACTTCCTGTGCCTGCGGGCACAGCGAGACCTGGTGGCCGCGGAGCTCGGGCTGGGACGGGAGCTGGAGCTGAGCATGGGCATGAGTGAGGACTTTGAGGGGGCCGTGAAGCTGGGCAGCGGGGAGGTGAGGGTCGGCAGTACGATCTTCGGGGAGAGGGGGCCGAAGAACGAGGCCAAGATTGTGGTTTGAGGGGGGCAAATGAGGGTTTGCGGAGTAAGGAGCGGTTCAACGGTTTGGTTGACCATTGGATTGAGGATATTAGAAGACAGCGGTGTGTTGGGTGGTTCGAGGTGAGACTTCCGGGCCGCGGATGAATGGGTGTCCTGCGGCTCATGAAGGAGAAAGGCCGCCGTCATTGACTTGATCTGCAGATATGAATACGACAACCTCGTTGATCGTTCCAACAATGGAACCTCCGCTGGTCTCTTCGACTTTGGTTCACATCCGCCCATGTCCCAGCCTGTTGGGGGTCTTTGTACATCAACGCCTCTTCTGCCCCCCCCCCCCTCAAACTACTATTGATGTATCGTCGGTGCAGATGCCAAAAGAAATAGAAAAAAAAGTAGGTGTCAAGTACATGGCCCAGCCTCAGCTGCCATTAACCTCAGGCTTGACTTTGCGACTGCTCTCATGATATTCATCGCTGTAGACGATAAGTTACGGCATGAAATCCTCTGGCGGAGGAAGTTGAGACGTAAATTTCTTTGCGGAATGGGGACGGAGTAGTTCTCCAATGGTCTCCGTCCAAGTTTTTCACTAATTCTATCGGAGCTCGCAGTCTTTTGGTCACTCATCTTTCACCCCCTTTCAACCTCATCCAGTTGTTTCTTCTTTTCCAAATCGCATTTATTTTTTCGAATTTTTTCTAGCTTCATCAGTCCGAAGTTGTTTCCAGTGTCGAGCGAATCTATCGTCCAAATTTTTCAAACGCTAACACTGATTAGTCTCACATTCAAACTAACTCGGGTTGTGAAATGTTAGCTCTCTTATATGCGACGAGGCTCATGAGAATCCAAAAAGCGCCGGTGGGTGCCCGAATGGTAGAGGACGAAAATTTACGGCAGTGGGGGCTTCACAGAAAAGCATCACATCATGGAGAAGACAAGTCGACGGTGTACAGATAAAGTTACTGTCATTGATGGCAAACACCAGTGTGCTACCAACCCTCCAAACTCCAAGCTCCCTAATGGTGTGGTGTCTCGTCGCACCGGGTATCTCTAAGAATTAAGTAATTAACACCCCCTTTCCGAGCCTCTAACTCGGAGCCTCCTCTCATTCGCTCATTATTGTCATCGTTATCATTCCTCATCTTATTCATCTTCATCTTTATCTTCTTCAACCCAATCCTGGCTGTATGTCCGCTGCGAATGGCCGGTGCCACTACCCAGCAGGTTGCGGATGCCCTACTCCAGCGCCTTTTGGAGGCGCTGCTCGACACCTTGACGAACCTGCTCGAAAACGTCGCGAGGTTCGCCAGGGGAGGGGAAGTACTTCTGAACGCGATGTTGGATCGCCCCCAAGTTGTTCCTGTAGTGGAGTAACCGAGAGATGAGGTCGTTCGCCGCTGCGAGGTGAGAGGGGCTGCCGAAAACGACCATGTTGATCAAGCAAGCGAGGATCTCGCCCTGTACCAGGGCCAACTGCTTGATCATGGGGATATGCACGGTGCGGGTTTCCGACAGCTTGGCATCGTGGTAGTTGATGAAGGGGCGGAAGAGGCCGGAGCCGAAGTCGACCATTGGCTTCTGTTCGATCTGTCCGGGGAGGCAATTGCGGATCATCTGATAGTCGCTCATAGACCGAACCATCGGACCGACAAAGGCCAACTTTTCGTCTCCAAAGTCGGCGAGGCGACGCTGGGCGACATCTTTGCAGAGGAGGATGCCGTCCCTGAAGAAATTCTCAACGGCCAGACTCGCGGCTTCCAGACGATCCTTGTTGGTCTTGTTAGTGCGACCGTCGGTGCCCAGGACGTGGCACGGGACGCCCTTCTTCAGGCAAGACTGGCAGGAAGCGGCACCTTCTTCCCGCACGCACTTGGTCTTGCTACTGCGGCAGCGCTCGCACGAGTTAGCCTTGACTGCGCGGGAAGGAGGCTTGCGGGCCTTCTTGGCCACCCGGTTGCCCTTGGTGTTGGGGGCGAGGACCCTATCTGCGAGGGCCGCCTCCCCGCTGGCTTCTCTGGCGACCTCCTCTTCGGCGACGTTCTCGACGACGTTCTCGACGACGACGTTCTCGGCGACGACGTTCTCGACGACGGCGTTCTCGACGACGGCGTTCTCGACGACGACGTTCTCGACGTCGTTTCTGGCCGCCCCACTGCCCTCCCCGGCGCCTTCCTCGACGTTGTCCCTGGGACCCACAAAGTAGTATCTAGGTTCTTGGGACTGGTTGTCGACGAAGATGGGTAGTTGGCCGTCAATGAAGTCGTCGGCTCTAGGGAGGTAGTGGGTGAGGACTTGTTCAAGCGTCATGGAGCCATCAGGCCCCTGAGCGTGACTGAAGGCGGCCTCCTCAAGCCCCTGGGCATGGCTGAAGGTAGCAGCCTCGGGGAGTTGGGCCCCCTCAGGCTGCTGCTGGAACGCCTCGCCATCTAAAGCAGGATCCCAGAAGGTAGGCTCAGGCTTCTCCAGCGCCTGAGGGTCCACGTACTGCTCCTGATCCTGCTGGTAGAAACTCATACCAGGAACAAACGAAGACTCGGCTGCCGGGGTGCCTAAGCCGAGATAGAAGGCGCTGTTGTTGTACTCTGAGTCTGGGATATTGAAGTCCACGTCGAAGGGGAACTGGGCCATTGTTTCATCCATTTCGGATGCAGTCAAGCCGAAGTTATTGTCCATGCCATCCATTGTGAAGAAGGGGATGGTGTGATCGGATGGATGGATGGGAAAGTAGTGTATGTAAGGATGAACGGAGGATGGCTGGTTGTAGAAGAGACGAATTAACGAGTGATGAACGTAAGAGGGACGATCGAACGGATGTTTAATGGACTTGGTGAGGTTGGGACGTATTAAGCGGTTGTAGTTAGAATCGAAGAAGTGTACAAGTAAGTGATTAAGTGAAGAGTTTATTATTCGCGATGGAGAGACGAGCAAAGGGGAGAGCAGGAGCGGTCTTGGCAGCACTTTATATATGATGGATTCAGCCCAGAGATCAGCCGGGGCTAGAAGCCCAAGTTCGGTCCAAAAGAGGCTCACGACGATTCTTGGTTCTTGCCTCCTGGTCCCTGGTTCTGATCAAACCTTACCTTTCTCCGGGACGTGGCTCGAGAATACACAAGCAATGTCACGGGTATGGGGCTGTGTCCCTCTCTCGAACATGTCATCGAAACCCCGATGAGCATACGAGGACCGCTTGGGTCGTAGTTTACAGTGTTCATCCTGGGCTTCAACTGGGTATTCGAGGGTGGACGGGGTCTGCGGATGGAATAGTTTGGTTCTCTGTCGTCCTGGCCTCCGATGAGAGTACTCCACAGACGGAACACATTCATGTTAGTACCTCAGCCAGGCGAATTCAAATTCCATCGAACGAGCACAAATCTGTTCACCTCAGACCGAAAGATCTTATGATTCCATTAGGCTAAATGGGAACACTCTGGGGATACAATGGGCATTCTTGCTCTTCTGCCACACGCCCAAAACTGGCTCGTCTTGCCATGGTGGGCGACTGACCCCCGTCAACATGTACGGGCAGGCGCACTGTGCTCCGTTACACACTCTCTCAAATGGGAAATCTACGTCCAGGCTCCAGACCGTGTTCCCAAAATTCTCCATCTCTGGTTCCGTATCAAAGTTTGGGAGTCATCTTTTTCACACGGTCCGGCAGCTGCTAGGATTTCTTCATCCTAGCCGGGCCATACATGTGTCTTCACGTCCTACACCCATTGTTTTCAGCCCCACGAGCGTTTTCTTCCCCTTCTTTCTTTTTGCATTCCCAGACTCTCTCTTTTTGGCTTTCTTTCTCTCTCTCTCTCTCTCTCCCCCCTCGCCTTCTATGGAATGGATATGTAAGGCGTAGTTGTTTTAAACGCATCTACGCGCCGTTTGACAGACGGGGATGCCACGTTTTCCAAGCTGACCAATGAGTGTGCTCAATCGTGCGCTAGACCCAGTCTTTTCCAGTGTCCTGGAACGATCACCAGTTGCGTTGCGCGCACTAAGATCCGTTGGGTTCCTGCGTCCAACCCCAAACCTTATTTTCGGCTGCCACTGCCACTCTACCCTCCCGACAGGAGAGAGCGTTCTGCTTGTCCGCCACTTGCACGAGAACAGCCGTCCGATTAACATCCATCATCTCATGCTGATTCCTGATCTAGGGAGTGGGATTTTCAACGTGGGATCCCCAACTACAATGGATACAGCCTGCTGTACATGATTGTCGAACCTTTTCGTCCTGGAAAATCTATTTTTGGGACAGTTTTTGGTCCAGGTATCTCCGTAAGGACCCGGGAAAGTAAACAAACACTATTCTCACCGGGTGTCTGAACCTTGTCTGTCGGGAGAGGGGGGAGGGGGGAGGGGGGTGTTGCAAATTTTTGAAAGACATTTCTGTTCTTCTTGGGAGTTTCTATTTGATTTAAGTTTTCTAGCCAGTCTCCCCTGTCTGTCCACAACACGGTTATAGGGAAGTCAAACTGGACTCTTCTCGATGCGTAATGTATGAGTACTATGTAGTTTGTTTTTCAGGAAGTTTGAAACCACGGATGGTACCAGGCAACAGAGACGAAAACAGATCCAGGAGACACGGTCACAGCATGTGATAACCCCCCCCTGTCCTCTCGGGATTGGTTCTGAGTAGAAAGACAACCGGGTTGAAATTTGTTTCGACTATGGTGTGTGTACGTAGAGCGTGCAGTGCAGGTAGACATGGGTGTCTCGTGGTGATGGACCCGAGCGAGATGAGCAAGCAACCTGGTCTGACAGATTAAGTGAACGCGTAGCCTTCCGAGTAGCCTTCACATGAGCCCAGTTGTCACATTAGCGACCCTAGAGAGATGTTGAAGCAGACTAGGAATAAGACCAAACAGCAGAAAATGGTTTGGACAAGCCACCTGGGATGTGGCTTCGTCATGAAGATGAAATGTGAGTATCGACTTGTTTACTAGCTAGATCAGTATGAAAACTGAACGAGTGATCACCGTCAAAGAGCAGCCTCCAGGCCCTCAATGTCGTGTCAGACGTAATTGGAGATCTATTCATAACAGCAACGATAAAATTCCCGCTGCAGTGGCCAGTTGATAGGCCTAGGATGTCACGAGTTAGAGCACACAAAAAGGCATAGAAGATTTAGGGGGAAAGATGCTTATTCTACTGTAATGATAAGTGAAGAAAAGACAAGCAGCACGTGAGGGGCCTGATTCAGTGAGCTGTAAATAGACATGGAATTCCTTGTGACATGGGAGAATGGCCAACATGCCGGCAGCGCCGTCTCTTCTTCGATGTCTTCGCCGCCGCCGCCGCCTCGGCGCCCTCCGACGTGGTTGCTCTTCCGGTCTAGGCTAAACAGAAGCAGTCGGACATGACGCCAGCGGCGGCAGTGGTGTCAGTGCTGTCGAGCGTCTTGGCAACGTACGGCGAGCACGCGCTTTTCGACAGTTGTCCCTAAGCACAGCGGAGTTTGTGCAATTCTGCCTAATATCTTTGTGGTCATGTCGGTCGGCACTTAGCAAGGCCTGGCGCCCAGAGTGTATACACGTACAACTGCGGCACTAAGAGTCCTTTTTCCGAGCAAATTTCATCCCATTGCGTCGGTCTGGGCTCTGACGGGCCGGCCGGCGTGGGCATGATGGCCGGTATCAATGGCAGCGTCGGCGCCTGAGCTGCTGCGAGCTGAGGCATGACTATAACACTCAGGGGGACGAGGGGCAGCAAGTTCCCCCGTTTCCGGTACCGAGTGTTTTAGCATCGTATTTCTTGGTATCAGTCGTGGTGAAGAGGTTAAATGACTGGGGGAACAGCACAGACATGATGATTGAACAACAGCAGCATCAGTTACAAGCTAAACAGTCCCTCAGTGCATTCATCCCCAAGAGAACAGCAGCCCCCGCACCGCTGAGGATGCTTCGCTTGAAACCTTCTATGCATGGGGTTGGAATTGCAACGCATGGTCAGGCGAAAGCGCGCTTGGTTCAACTCGTCATCAAGTCCGCCTACTATGGCGCCTGGGAGCATCACAGAGTAGCATCCAAAGGGCAGGGCTCAGCAGTCTGAACTGCAAAATGACTGAATGCGATGTCGTATAAGAAAGAGTCTCAGGCCAGTCAACGATGCAGAATGTAGAATCCAAGCAGATGAGGTCTTACACAGAAGTGCAAGCAACCCAAGTGGGCAGGGAGATGCAACTGATGTGGGGTGCAACCGTGAACATGAGGTGTTGGTGTTGCAGAAATCGGGGACGGCATTTTGGCTTGGAAAACAACTCAGCTGGCCACAGATGGTGCCAAGCGTAGGTCCCATGACCATGACCGAGGCTTGTGGAAGCCGATGATATGCGGCCAAGCTCTCTGCGCCCCAGCTCTTATACAGTTGCCTCACAAGCTTGCCGATCAACTCCTCGCTGACAATCTTTGAACATTTCAACTTAAAAATGCTTTTCACCATCCGTCCAGCAATCTGTAGGGCCTGCAGAAGGACCCAAATTCGCCCTGCGAGGGGTTTTGCGACCGCCAGCGGCCCAATCCAACAGCCGCCCCGCGACAACTACGTCAAGCTCGTCGAGGTCGGCCCCCGCGATGGACTGCAAAACGAGAAGAAGACGATACCCCTCGGCACGAAGATCGAACTGATTGAGAGGCTCGCCAAGACGGGAGTCTCCACGATTGAGGGTGGCTCTTTCGTTTCGCCCAAATGGGTTCCTCAGGTAAGCCGAAGGGAGAGAAAGTGGTCTGACGATCTCGAGGAGTTGTCGTTATTGACGTTGGGTCCCTGCAGATGGCCAATTCGAGCGACATTCTCGAGCACGTTCTCACACGAAACATCTCCTCCCCGTCGCAAACATCGTACTCGTTCCTCGCCCCGAATATCAAAGGACTGCAGAACGCCCAGGCACTGCTGGGCAAGTATCCTGGCGCTTTCGCATCGCAGCTCCAACCGTCGACGGACGAGTCGAAGCCCGCCATCGAAGTCGCCGTATTTGCGGCCGCAACCGAATCTTTCTCCAAAAAGAACCTCAACTGCGACATCGCGACATCACTCGACCGTTTCCGTGACGTCATCCGGGATGCAAAGGGCGCCGGCCTTCGCGTCCGCGCGTATGTCTCCGTCGTCCTCGGCTGTCCCTTTGAGGGCTACAACGTCGACCCGCACAAGGTAGCTGAGATCTCGACGGAGCTGTTGGAGTCGGGCGCCGACGAGGTTTCACTCGGTGACACCACGGGCATGGGCACGGCGCCCCGGACGAAGGAGTTGCTGAACTGCATGAGGGCTGCGGGCATCAGGAACGAGGACATTGCCATGCACTTCCACGACACGTACGGCCAGGCGCTGGTAAACACGGCTGTCTCCTTGGAGCACGGCATCCGCACGTTTGACAGCAGTGTTGGCGGGCTCGGGGGATGCCCGTACAGCCCCGGGGCTACCGGGAACGTGTCCACCGAGAATATGATATACTTTTTCGAGAGTCTGGGCATGGACACCGGCATCGATCTAGATGCCATGTCGGACATTGGTGCGTGGATCACGGGCGAACTGGGCAAGGCCAACGACAGCACTGTCGGTAAGGCGGTGCTGGGGGCTAGAACACGTGAAGGCGCAGCATAACTGGGATTTAATCCATGACATCGAATTTACGTCGAAACAACCAACATTTGCTTTTTGCGCCTATGTTACATGTCCTTCGCTGATTGAACGTTGCAAGCCACATGAATTCCGAGATGCTGAGGGGGGGGGAAAGCGAAGAAACACAGTCATGTGATGTCACTGCCAGCCACACTGGCGCTAAGGCCAGCCAAGCTAACACTGACACTGACACTGGTGGCTGACTGGGAAGCTCCCAGGCCCCCCTCCCCTAAGTGAACGAGCGAACTGTGAGGTGACCACTGATCTTATCGGCGCCACCTGTGACCCAGCTTACCGAGTGGGCTCCACCAAAGACGAAGCAAGCTCCAGTGCTGTGCATTTGACGACTGCTCCGACCTGCCAACCTCCTCCAGCTACGTCCGTCGCCTCGCAACGTCTCCATCCATCCGCCCGCCCACACCCTTCCTAATCGACGCCTTCCACCCAACACGCATTGTCTTCTACTCGGGCGCTGTCTCATTGAAGTCAGAAGCAATGAGTGACCCCCGGGAGCCCTCCTACTCGATCGTGCCGAGAATTCGGTACAACACCGTCGGCGGTGTCAACGGACCCCTCGTCATCCTCGAGAATGTGCGTGTCGCCCGCCGCGCTGGACGTGGCAGAGCAATGTTGGAGTTCCGGCACTGACTTGGTGTCTAGGTCAAATTTCCCAGATACAACGAGATCGTCTCTTTGACCCTGCCCGATGGAACCAACAGACAGGGTCAGGTCCTTGAGGCCCGAGGTATTTACCCATGCGACTCTGACCTGCAATGACTTGCGTGCTGACGAACCATCTACAGGTGACCGAGCCGTCGTCCAGGTATGCGAGCCGAGCGATCATGCGAATAAAACATGGATTGACGATGGAAAATAGGTCTTCGAGGGCACATCAGGCATCGATGTCCAGAAGGTATGAGACAACGGCTATTTCGACAAAAGGATGCGTGCGCTAAATTTCCCCCAGACGAAAGTCGAGTTTACCGGGCAGAGCTTGAAGCTCGGCGTGTCGGAGGACATGCTTGGTCGTATCTTTGATGGTTCCGGACGAGCTATCGACAAGGGCCCCAAGGTCCTGGCTGAGGACTACCTCGACATCAACGGCAGTCCCATCAACCCCTTCTCCCGTGTATGTTTACCTCTTTCTCCCCATGACGTCTGGCACGGACTATAACGTAGTACAGGAATACCCTGAGGAGATGATCTCGACCGGTATCTCCGCCATCGACACCATGAACTCCATCGCCCGTGGCCAAAAGATCCCCATTTTCTCCTCGTCCGGTCTGCCTCACAACGAAATCGCCGCCCAGATCTGCAGACAGGCCAGCTTGGTCCAGAAGCAGGGAATCACCAACAAGGGCGTTCACGACGGTCACAAGGAGAACTTCTCCATCGTTTTCGGTGCCATGGGTGTCAACTTGGAGACGGCCAGATTCTTCACGCGCGACTTCGAGGAGAACGGCAGTCTGGAGCGTGTCACCCTCTTCCTCAACCTTGCTAACGACCCTACGTGAGCACCCCTCCTCGAGGTATATACGAAAGTTCAACGGACTGACCGTGCTGTAGTATCGAGCGTATCATTACTCCTCGTCTCGCTCTCACGACCGCCGAATACTACGCTTACCAGCTCGAGAAGCACGTCCTCGTTATCCTGACGGATCTGTCCGCCTACTGCGATGCCCTCCGTGAGGTTTCGGCCGCCCGTGAGGAAGTCCCCGGTCGTCGCGGTTACCCCGGTTACATGTACACTGATTTGTCCACCATTTACGAGCGTGCCGGCCGTGTGTCTGGACGCAACGGTTCCATCACGCAGATACCCATTTTGACCATGCCCAACGAGGATATCACTCACCCCATTCCCGACTTGACGGGTTACATTACGGAGGGACAGATCTTCGTCGACAGAGGCCTGTACAACCGTGGTATCTACCCGCCCATCAACGTCCTGCCGTCCCTGTCTCGTCTCATGAAGTCTGCCATTGGTGAGGGTATGACTCGCAAGGACCACGGCGATGTTTCCAACCAGCTTTACGCCAAGTACGCCATCGGTCGTGACGCCGCGGCCATGAAGGCCGTTGTCGGTGAAGAGGCTCTGTCTGCCGAAGATAAGCTGTCACTGGAATTCCTTGAGAAGTTTGAGCGCCAGTTCATCAACCAGGGCCAGTACGAGGCTCGCACCATTTACGAGTCTCTGGACCTCGCGTGGAGCTTGCTCCGCCTGTACCCCAAGGAGCTCCTCAACCGTATCCCCGGCAAGATTCTCAACGAGTTCTACCAGCGCGCGGCAAAGGAGGCCAAGGACAAAGGCAAGCAGAGGGCACAGGTGCAGCAAAACGAGGAGAACCTGATTGACGCATGAGAGCCGAAGTCGCTTTGTGCGGGGGCTTGATATCCTCGAGAGGCAGGCAGCGTGGAATAACAACCGGTCGACGTTTGTTTGTGTATACGTATGTGGGGGCCCGAGAGTAGGTGACGGGCAACTTTTGGACCTAGACAATGGCATGCAATTATTCGTTCTTAACCACGCCTTGTCTAAGTGATTTGTTTCTGCTTATAGAGTATACGCCACAATATCTATTCTCCTAGGTTGCAAACTATCTGTCTCTCTCACACTCTCTGTCTCTCTCTCTCTGTGTGTGTGTCTGTTCGTCTTAATAAAGCAGGTGACGGCAGTGATGTGAGACATCCTCGACCAAAATGTCAGTGACAAGTGATGTGGAAGTTGTTGATGCACTGGTCAATGAACATGAGCCACAGTCTGCAGCGGGTTCAATGGAAGCCGCACGGACCAGCGCCGCCAACCAAGCACGCGCCGCCTCCTCGAACCCCACATCCTCCACAACGGGCCAACTCCCCACCATTGCCTGCCTTACCTCACCTCCCTACCTACCTACGACCTTACCTGACGCAAGGTGAGATAGTTCCTTGGAGTTACACAACGCTCACGACGAACCCCGTGCCATTGGACTGCAAACTGGCCACCCACGGATCTATACCCCGTTAATACATCCTACACAAGACAGTACACAACTCGGTCCGATCAGCAATTTCGCTAGCCCTCGACAAATCACCGACCACTGCCGACACGATGTCCATCATCCAGCAGCACACGTCCGCCTCGCTCAGCGACGCCTGGCGGACCATCAACATCGACGCTCTGCAGGAGGATTCGGCGTGCAACTTTGACACGTCGACGTTGCACCCGCCGCAGCCCGAGATCGGCGAGGACGAAGTGCGACAGCTCGCCGGTCAGGTGCGGCAGCTCCTCCGTGGCGGAGATGCCGAGGGTGCGTTGAGGGGATGCTTGGAGTTTCCCGTCTACAACGGCCCCGATGCCGCCAAGGTGCGTGGAATCCTCGTGTGGATCTAGCCTTCTCCCTTCTTTCCAGGCCACCGAGTTATGCTGGCGGCGACAGACGGAATGTCAACAAGGATTGAGCTAACGGGTGCCCGCGATAGGATGCCCACCTCCAGACCATCACCGAGGTCCTCCAGTCCATCAAGGCTTCGGAGATGACGCCCCTCCTCAAGTCCATTTACGGCTCGGCCGGCGGCCCCGAGCTGCTCGACGTCCTCATGAAGTACATCTACAAGGGCATGGCGGGATCCGCGGCCAGCTCCGGCGGTCTAAGGTCGCCGCCGCCGCAGCAGGCCGCGTCCGGCGGGTTCAGCCAGATCGGCGGACGGCCGGGAGGTACGAACGAGAACGTCGGCAGCGCCATGAGCGTGCTGCTGAGCTGGCACGAGAAGGTCGTCGACGTGGCCGGTCTGGGAACCATTGGCCGTGTCATGACCGACTGGAGACGGGTTTAAGGGCGGGGTTTGCGGAAAGTAAGGAGAGGGGAGCAGTGGCTGATAATGAAGATCATGACGAGCGTGGGCATGCTCGGTGTAGGCAGATACATAGCTTGCCTTTCCACGATTTCCAACGTAGACTTATTTGGCGTGCCAACAATGGAAAGCCATAGATTTCTTTTTGTTCAAGTCTGTTTGTTTTTGTTTTACAGATTGTGAAGGGAGGGGGAGGAGTATTGTTACAAAGCGCCACAGCGTCATCTAGTTGGACTCAAGGATGTCCTTGAGGTTCACGTCTCCGGATCCTCTGGGTAACGGCTTGGGCTGGTCGTCGCCCTCGTGCCAGCCGATCATGTAGATGATGCGGAAGGTCGCGGGAATGCTCCCGTCCTCGTTGCCGTGAAGCTCCCTGTAGATGCCCTCGTTCGCTAGGAGCACGTCCCTCCTGATGGCGCCCATCTCCCTGCCGAGGATGGCGTTGCCCTCGCCCATGGCCTGCAGGTCCTGCATAAGGGCAAAGGTGTCCGGGTAGTCGACGACGATGTCGTCGATGTCGACGGTCAGCATCTTAAAGCCGGCTCGCTGCATCAGGCCCCCGACGTCGCGGACGTCAGCCAGCGGAGAGACGTGGGGGGACATGCCGCCGCTGCGCTCCTGCTCGGCAAGCTGCAGTGACGTGCGCAGCTCGAACAGGCTGTCGCCGCCGAGCATGGCGCCGATGAAGGGGCTATCTGGCTTCAGGACGTTGTTGATCTGGGTCAGGACGCCCGGGAGGTCGTTGATCCAGTGCAGGCTCAGGGAGCTCAGTACGAGGTCGAAGGTGGCCGGAGGGAAGGGGATGTGCTCTTCGTCGACGAGGACCTGGCGAGTGACGTTGATGTCGGCGTTGAAGGGGAGGTCGGCGTCGCGGTGGAGGAGGGCGTGGGAGGACTCGGCGGCGACGAGCTCCTCGATGCGGGTCGAGAGGGGCGAGGTGATGGGCATCGCGGGGTCCTGGTCGGGGTTCTCGCGGGTGAGGGCGCGGGCGATGTTGCACGAGTTTGCGCCGAGGTCGAGGACGCGGGGGAAGTTGCGCTTGATGTCCTGTCGTTCGGGGGAGGGGGGGGAAAGGTCACGCCGACGTTAGCGAACCTGGGCGGACAGGCAAGGTTTCCGTGCACTTCCTTACAAGCAGCCTCTCGCAGAGGCGGTTCGCGACCTCGTCCTTGAGGTAATCTGCCTGGCGGCTGACCTCGGGGTTCGAGGCGGCGCGCTCCTTTTGCAGCCATTTTGCGCGGCGGTTGAAGACCTGAAAGGCCTGGGCGCCGCCGCCGCCGGAGGCGAGGGCGTAGGAGCGGCGGGGTACGCTGACAGGTCCGAGGCCGAAGCCGGAGCCGAGGCCGGCGACGGGGAGGAGGAAGGGGCGGGAGCAGCCCGGCGCAGACGGCGCGGCGAGGCACAGACGTTTGGCGGCGCGGTTCATCGCTGGCATTACATGTCTGGACCGGGCGGAGACGGACATGGGGAAGGTCGGACCTCGATCGGGGATTGTTGAGTGAGAGGGAGAGGGAGAGGGAGAGGGAGAGGGAGAGGGAGAGGGAAGGGAGGGATGGGGCGGATGTTTGTTTGTTCCAAGAAGGTTTTTCTTATTTTCAGACTGGCAGCTGCGGGCGGAAACCAAGCAAAGCAAAGCTTCAACGGGATTTGGGAATTGATGATGCAGCACATGCGCATCCGTACAACTCCAGTTAGGTAATGAGGTACGTACCGCCATCTATTCGCGGGCCGACGGGGTTCAATGCACGGTCCCGGCCATTGTGTGAGCTCAGGAACATCCCGATCCGAGTCCAAGTTCAAGCCCCCAGGTCACGATGATGACTCAGCAATCGGGATTGGGGGAGCATCTTCACTTTTTCCACTGCCCTCAATGCTCTCCCCCAAGAACCGTTTTGTGGTCGGAAGTCCCTTGTGACGTTGAATTCGCAGCGGGCAGCGGCCGACTGAACTGTGTCCAGCGTGCATTGGTGCATTGTGGTTTACTGGGGAAGCTGACGACGGTTTGACAGGCCCGTTCTAACTGCTTCGCCTGCACCCACTGTATCCGTACGGACTCTGGGACTGTACCCTCGCACCCTGTCCCCCCCGTTCGTAAGCCCATCTCCACACATTGGCTGCATTCCCAAGCCTTCCGGGCCTTAGCCAGAGCCTGAGCCTCCACTGTCTCTTCTCTAAAGTGTCGTCTTCTCTCTGTGTCCCTCTTTCTCTCCGTCTCTCGACCCCCTTTCCTTGGAGTTTTGTTTCCCTTTCCGTCCACTTTCCTTCGCAGCCCGCCTCCGGTGCAACATCGCGAATCGACAAAGTCCCCTGATTCCGCGACGAACAAAAATATCACGGGACTACATTCCGTCAATATTCGCCGCCGCCCCCCCCCCCCCCCCCCCCCCCCCCCACGGACGCATTGTCAAGTCGCACCTGCAGCGGGACTTGCCGACCAGTTTCGAGTTCGGGTCGCCGAGTCCACCATTCACTGTC
>PJEX01000477.1:0-10428 GCA_005350895.1 Colletotrichum tanaceti | reverse complement strand
ATCCAACCAAGAACTCTCGCGCGCATGGAGTAATTGCCCGACGCTCGCCTAGCGCATCCAGCATTGTACAATACACAACACTCGAACCATTTTCGCGTTTCTGAACATTGAAACAGAGACCGCATCGCATCGCTTCCACGAAACACCTCTGGCGTGAACCCACCGACGCCCGCCAATCCGTCGAATCCGTCTGCCTCGTTCCGCGACGTGGAGGGGGGAGATTTGTCGGAAAGAGAGAGACGAGGAGAGAGATAAGAAACCATTAGGAAAGCTACCTGTCGGGTTCGACCATCACCGCAGAAATGTCGTCCGCAGCGGCCGGATTTCTGGGCCGCTCGAGCAGCAACAACTCGAATATGCGAGGACTGGTGCAGTTCATCGCCGACTTGAGAAACGCGAGGGCTAGGGAGCTGGAGGAGAAGAGAATCAACAAGGAGTTGGCCAACATTCGGTGAGCAGGCCACCCCTCGCCCGACCGCGCCGACCCGTGACGTTTCGTGATGGTGTACTGATTGAGGTTCTTGCGTGCAGGCAAAAGTTCAAGGGTGAGGATCGACTGAGATGGTTCGACGGTACGATGCAGCGGTGCTAACCCCCTTTCCAGACGGAAACCTCAGCGGCTATCACAAGAAGAAATATGTGTGCAAGGTACGGGAGCTCCGCTGCTGCCACGGGCTGGGGCAATGAAATAAAAACTGACGGACCGCGAAGCTCCTATACATCTACATCCTCGGATGGGACGTCGATTTCGGCCACCTCGAAGCCGTCAACCTCATCTCGGCGAACAAGTACTCGGAGAAGCAGATTGGCTACCTCGCCATGACCCTCTTCCTCCACGAGAAGCACGAACTGCTGCACCTCGTCGTTAACAGCATACGGAAGGACTTGCTAGACCACAACGAGCTGTTCAACTGCCTAGCTCTCCACGCGATTGCCAATGTCGGTGGCAGGGAAATGGGAGAGGCCCTGAGCGGAGAGGTCCACAGGCTTCTCATCTCGCCGTATGTCCAATGCTACTTTGGGATCCCTTAGTGTAAGCTAACGAGGGCGGTTGCAGGACATCCAAGGCGTTCGTGAAGAAGAAGGCGTCGCTTACCCTCCTTCGTCTGTACCGCAAGAACCCCGATATCGTTCAACCACAATGGGCCGAGCGCATCATCTCGTTGATGGACGACGTGGATGTCGGCGTTGCTCTGTCTGTTACATCCCTCGTCATGGCCCTTGCCCAGGACAATCTGGAAGCGTACAACGGGGCGTACGCCAAGGCCACCGCAAGGATGAAGCGGATAGTCATTGATGGGGAGTACACTCCGGACTATCTTTACTACAAGGTCCCGTGCCCTTGGCTCCAGGTCAAGCTTCTGCGCCTGCTGCAGTACTTCCCTCCCTCGGGTGAGTCAATGAGTGGTGTGTCCCGACGTCGGGTTGATAGCAGCTGACTGTTCCAGATGACACCCATGTCCGCGAAATGATCCGTGAGTCTCTGCAGAAGATCCTTAATCTCGCGATGGAGCAGACCAAAAACGTCCAGCAGAACAACGCACAGAATGCTGTTCTCTTCGAAGCCATCAACCTCATCATTCATCTCGACAACGAGAATGCTTTGCTGAAACAAATCTCATCTCGGTTGGGCCGTTTCTTGACTTCTAGGGAAACCAATGTTCGGTACCTGGGATTGGAGGCTATGACGCATCTCGCAGCGCGGATCGACACTCTGGAGCCGATCAAACAGCACCAGGATGTTATCCTGGGATCTCTCAAGGACAGAGACATTAGCGTGCGGAGAAAGGGACTTGACCTTCTTTACAGCATGTGCGACTCGACAAATGCGCAGGTCATCGTGGGCGAGCTACTTCACTACCTCCAGAATGCCGACTTTGCCATCCGAGAGGAGATGGTGCTCAAGATTGCCATTCTGACCGAAAGGTACGCTACTGATGTGCAGTGGTACGTGGACATCTCGCTGCGTCTGATCGCCATGGCCGGTGACCACGTTAGTGACGAGGTCTGGCAGCGTGTCATCCAGATCGTGACAAACAACGAGGAGCTGCAGGTCTACGCCGCGCAGCACTCATTGCAGTACGTCAAGTCGGACCACTGTCACGAGACGCTGGTGAAGATCGGAGCGTACATTTTGGGCGAGTTCGGTCACCTTATTGCCGACCAGCCCAAGTGCAGTCCCATTGAGCAGTTTTTGGCCCTCCAGAGCAAGGTTGCCGCTTGTTCATCAAGTACAAGGGCCATGATCCTTTCTTGCTACGTCAAATTCGTCAACCTTTTCCCCGAAATCAAGCCCCAGCTCCTGAAGGCCTTCCAAGTCTTTAGCCACACGCTCGATTCGGAGCTTCAGCAGAGGGCATGCGAGTACCTGACGTTAGCAACTATGCCGACAGACGACCTCCTGCGAACCGTATGCGATGAGATGCCTCCGTTCTCGGAACGCCAGTCTGCGCTGCTTGCCAGAGTGCACCAGAAGCATGCCAACACCAGCGATAAGAGAACATGGATTGTCGGTGGCAAGGATGCCAATGCCGATGTGGCAGAGCTGAAGATAGCTAAAGAGGGCGGCCTAAGGCGAACATTCAGCACAAATGGCAACCCTCCCGCCGCCAATGGAGGCTCGAACGGCACAAATGGCCACGGCAACGGCGTCAACGACTTGGCTGGTCTGGACATGAACAACATTGGACCCGCCGAGCCCAAGACGAAGGCGCCGAATCTCGCCAGTGCTGCTCACTTGTCCCCAAACTGGGAGCCTGGATACAACAAGTTGCTACTCAAGGCCGAAGGCGTGTTGTATGAGGACGGCCAGATCCAGGTTGGCGTGCGGTCAGAGTACCGAGGCCAAATGGCATGCTTGATTCTCTACTTCAAGAACAAGACACCGACAGCACTGGGCTCTTTTACTACGACGCTGGATCTGGACGAAAACGAAAAGGGCAAGCTCACGTGGGACGTGAAGAACCTGCCAGACAGCACAATCTACCAGGCTGGGCAGTCTCAGCAGGTTGTCATGTTTGAGTGTAAGAGGGTGTTTGACAAGAGCCCGACAATACGCATCAGCTATCTCGCTGGTGCCCTCCAGGCTGTCACCCTCAAACTGCCCATTACTGCCCACAAGTTCATGGACCCTGCAGACCTCTCCGCAGAGGACTTTTTCAGGCGATGGAAGCAAATCGGCGGTGCTCCCCGCGAGGCTCAGCATATCTTTGGTCTGTCCTCTGGCAAGTCGGATAGAGAGATGAACGAGTTCTTTGTCCGGCAGACGGTCGAGGGTTTCAGATGGCGTGTCCTTGATGGAGTGGACCCGAACGCAAAGAACTTTGTTGGAGCAAGCGTCCTCCACACCTCTGAGGCTGGCAAGTTTGGTTGTTTGATGCGTCTGGAGCCGAACTATGGGACAAAGGTAAGTTTACCCACTTCACAATGGTCATCAACCCGACGTTCGTTTGCTGATAACCACCCTTAGATGATCCGCCTCACCATCCGTGCCACGGATGAGAGCGTCCCTGCCGTCCTCCTGAAGATCATGCAGGAGCGCCTTGCAGCAGGCTACACGCCTGAAAAGTTCCAAGCCCCAACCCCAGCCGACATATCAGACGCGTTTAGCAATATTCTGGTTACATAGCACAGCACTGCTCTCTTGTTCTAATACACAAACACACACACACACACACACACACACACACACACACACACACACACACACACACACACCCCTACCTACCCAAGGTACTTTCGTAATGAAATACCCAATATCTGGTTCTGTTTTCTTGTTGTTGATACTTGTGTTTTTATTTTTGATGCATGGCAAGCTGCTGGCGTGGGCGTCTGGTGGCATTGTGGTGGCAGTCATTCCCTCTAGCTCAATAGGACAGGGACGGCGAACGTCGTCTAGTGGGTGTGTAATGAAAAGTCTTATGATGGGAGAGAGTATGAACCTGGTTGTGCTGTGCTATGGGCGGTGACTTGCTGCTTCTAGGGTTTGTCTTTCTGCCTTGCTCTCTATCTAGTGTGATATTTGGGGCTGCCTGTTGTTCTTTCTCTCTCTTTTCAAAGACACCTTGTGACAACTATCAGCCTCGCCATTGACACCACTCACCAGGCGCGTTCACAGATAAGACAGTCAGTCCCCCAACATGTCTTTGTGGACTTGGAGGAGGAATCAGATGCTTGTCTATCCTTTATTAACCTTAAAAATGCAGTTATATGACATAGGTCTAATAGCAAATAGTTTCAAAAGCACAAAGAGGCGTAAGTTTCATTCAGCTGCAAGTGGTAAGTTTGTAGGCTAATGTCTGTCTGTTCGTTAATCCCTCTGCATCATTACTGTATGGAATGGTCTCTCCAACCCTAATATTTCACATAGCGTAGTGGCCCATCTGCGTGTAAATATCGGTAATTAAGATCTCGGCTCGTGTATCCGGATCGTCGCTGTTGCTGGCGGTTGCGGCGGGTGTCTCGGCCGCCGACGCCCGGCTACCTCGGACCAGTGATGCATCGCGGTGGAGAATCGAGGGTGCGGACGGGGATGGATAGCTCGCCCCTGACGTTGATGGGTTAGACGGTCGTGTCATGCACGGACGTGTGGCATCTATATCGCGCGCAAACGATGGTGGTGAGACGAATGAATCGGCACTGCCGGGCGCAAGGTATGCTGTGTCAAGGTCGGTGGTGCTACCGATGGCAAGATCAAACGGGAGGTCTGTATGATCGGCGGCAGCTGGGTCGACAAAAGGCAGCAAGGGTTCAACATAGATCACTTGGTCTGGAAGCTCGCTGTTGAAGTCACTGTGACGGTCAGTCTCTAATCGTGGCCAAGGTCTCTCCATAGTGGAACTTAGTCGATCAGGAACCCATCATACCTTGGGGCTTTATTACCAAGAAGACGGACGGGTTTAGCAGGCTGAGCAGACAACTCGCTGTCGCCGTCGATGCTGGGCGCTTGTTTTTGGCTCTCGGCTTCCCAGCGTACCGGGTCGGCTTTGAGATCGTCGATCATGGCCTGGCAGATCATGTTAGCCCATTAGGCATCACCAGGGGGAAGGTGGAGGGGCTGCTCGCCGTCGTCAGGGTCGATTCCATTATCTTCTTGGTCTTGATCTCTTTCTGGTCCTTCAACCTCAGGTAGCGCAATTGACGCCAAACCTTCCAGGTGATCTCCCGCATGCTTCTTATAGATCTTCAGTGATGGTGGGCTTTCCAGACACATGGGACAAGAAACGCCCGTGTCCGGGCCTAGGGGTTCCGAACTCAATTTGGCCAATGCATCAACGTGATGTTCCGGTATCGACTCAGGATGGTCCTGTGTCAAGTGCTTCGCGGAGTCAGGCCGGGAGGTTGACGTCTTCTCGCAATGCATGGGACAGTGGTATGTTCGCAAATGATTTTGCACCATGTGTTGCATCCACTCGTCAAGCATCAAAAAGGCTGTTCTCAAAGATTGCGCAAACCTCAGCCAAACAGTGGAATGTTTTGAGGTCTCTCAACAGATGCTTCCTGCAGTTTGTGAGCTCGAACGGAACCAAGAAAAGGCCGCTCACGGGGTCAGACTTACTTCAATGAAGAAGCAGTCCTCACAAAGATTCACGTGTAGCAGTACGGGCACTCCACGCTGATGTCGGTTGTCCCCTTCAACGACAAAGCAAAGATAGATTCCGAGCGTTTCCGGGCATATTTTATGTCTTTTGTTTTCTGTGAGGCCATTCCTGATGTTTGAGGTATGCGACTCTCTGCTTATGAGCCAGAAGGCGGTAGACCAGAATGATAAGGCGTCCTGGACTTCCCACTTTCTTGCGAAGATACGGAAAGAACGGCAGACGGAAGGCGTCTGGAAGAGAGAAATGTCTGGGTTCGAGGTGGCCGGTATCGTTCTGGGCAGCACCCCCCTCATCATCTCGGTCCTCGAGCACTACAGACGAAGGAGAAGGACATTTCGACCATAGCCCGGCAGCTTAAACGCGTCGGGATTGCTTTCAAGTCATCCGACCACAGGAGCTCACTCGAGACCATGAAGGAATGCATCACAGGTCTCGAATCGATGCTGGAGCAAAACATCAAAATGGAACCGCAGCGACGGCGGAGATCCCAGGGGAGACTGATACGGCTGCTTCATGACGTGTCCGGCAGCGTGTATCGTGCCCTGCGCTCCGGTTTGTTTTGCACCTGCAACCACAATCTTCACCTGAGGCTCTCGTCGCCTTGTTCTACGGCAGGACGAGATGCTGACGACGAGACGATTCTCCAGAAGATTGAGTTCGAGCTCGCGTTGACGTACACTACCGACTCTGAAAAGCGTGGACGGCCGGTGCTGTGGCGAGAAGCATGCCTCAGAACGCTCCCGCCAGGGGGCTAGTTTGACCTGGTCCCGATGCCCAAACAGCTGGAAGTCCCTCGGGTCACAATATCGCAGCAGAATACCGGTGGGACCACGATAACCGGATCGTATACAGCCACGGCCTCGGCCACGACCACTTGCATCCAGCAAACCGCGACGGCAACGGCTATTCTTAGTGCTCTTTCGTCTCTCGACGTCAAGACTGTTCAGGGAACCAACCTGTGTGCCGAGATCGGCCGAAACCAGAAACAGGTCGCCTTCGATAGCTACGGCATAGTTCACGACCAGGCCGGAAAGAAGGTCCGGATGTTTGGGGTTTACCCGCAGCCCATAACGGAGAGCCCGGACTCTTGGTCTGTCGGGTCGCCCAAAGACGTTTTGGCGAACCCGCACAAGTCTACCCCGATGTCTACTCCGCACAGACTACACCTAGCAGAAGTCGTATCGTCGAGCTTGCTTCAACTGCATCAGAGGCCCTGGGTCCTGGACTTCCTAACAAGCCGAGTCATTGTCTTCCTGAAGAAAGGCCCGGATGCGGAGGTCATGTATACGGACATATTCATTGCAAGGAGCCTCCCTGAGAGAGCCCTGGAAAGTAGCATTTCGAAATGAACCGAGCATTACCGACCAGATGAACAGGACGTCCTCTTTGCGGAATTGCGGCCTGTTGTTGGCGATATTTGCAAGCACTTCTGGGTCATCCATAAAAGAAAAGGAAAAAGGGGTTCTGCATAAACAGAAGAAAAGGGTAACTAACAGGAGAGGACTGAATGCATCCAGTAGATTGATGCCGAGCCGGTGACAGTCCGTCCGGCTTCCGGCGAAAAAAGGGCCGCCCTCGCCCGCCGCCTGCCACCTGGTGAGTGACAGGGCACGTGCGTCTTACCGACATCGCCGACACTGTGCCTCCTCAATGCCACCAACCCACGCACTAACATGGAACATCAAAAAGAAGAAGCACAACAACTCCCTGGAACAATAAAAACAATGCTCCCAGCCCGATTTGAACATATACCGATGACCCCCACCCGATTTGAACGGATAACCTTTCGATGACGATCCAGAACTGGAGTCGAACGCGCTACCGTTGCGCCAGAGGGCCTGATTGTTGATATTGTCGAAGAAAATGGCGCAGAAGACGGGTTTGCGGCTCTCGGGCGAATTGATGAACCCGCGCAAAGTGCGGGGTCGACCCCACTAGTAGACACACAGCAAGCAGGGCGTTGACCCAGTCCATCGACTCCATTCACACAACAACCTTAACCCCCCCTCCCCCCCCACGTCCACGTGGGCGTAACGACTCGGCGCCAAAAGACTTGGAGACGGCGGCGAGGATGGGATTGCACGGGCGACACGAGCAGGCACGCAGGGAGGAGCTGGAGCGACGGACAGAGCTTCTTCCTGGTCACTGTCGGTGCTGTTGTCCCCGTGACTCCACAAGCCCGTTTACCCTACTACTAACTAGGTATGTAGACCGAGAGAGATAGAGAGAGTTCTCGGAGACTTGGACGTGCACAAACCCGCCTGCCGCGTCTGACGAGTCCACATTCCTCTTTCTTGGGCACAGAATGGTGGCCCAACCGATCGATCCCCCTTGTCCTGCCGGCGGGTGATCAGCGCACATAGGTCATACACTATATATCCGTACATTCTGATGCTGATCCAGGCGCTTAGTGAGCAGGTTCGCCGTCATCTGAGTGTGGTGTGCCCGGTGGCCCGGCGGGTTGAGCTGCTTGGATCGGCGCTCGGTTGCCCGTTTTCGGCAGGCGACAAGAGCCTTTTCCCTGGCAGTATCTCGTGACAGTTTGCTGTCAATCATTAGTTTCAAACTCTCAAGTCTCAATGGTGGGCCGCGGGCGGGACTGGCCGCCAAAAGTCCGGCTCGACGTACTTGTTTCTGTTTACCTCGTACGTAGGTAGTAGGCCCGGCTTGGTCAACCCTGACTCGATCTTTACTTTACCTGCCACTGCCCGCGTGGGGAGTTCGGCGTCGTTCGCGCAATCACTTACAGCGACTGAATCGGATCCCATCAGCATTGGTCGCTGCCACAACGTTCACTACAAGCACAATGACAGTCCAAGATTATAGTAAGTGAGCAAAAGTGCCTTCGATTTATGTACTAGGGAGCCATCGTCAGAGAGCATTGAACCTCTCGCCCCCGCCAATTAGATGTATGTACCGAGATAGATATATATGTATGTGCATGAAGTCGTCAGCGACACCAGCCAAGCAATTGGCTGGCCTCCCGATTAAAGGTAGTAATCATCAATCAAACCCTCCTCCCGTCCTATCCGGTTATCTCATCCAAGCAGCCAAGCCCCTTGGGGTTCACGGAGCAACCGTGCAATTACAACGCGGCCTTGCCGAGGTTGGTGACAAAGTTGCCCTCCTTCATGGGCACGTTGGCGCTGCCGAAGTCGGTGTTTTCCAGGGCGGTGCGCGCGGCCGCGGGCAGCGACTCCCAGGCGATGAGGGGCTGCTGGCCGCCCTCGTCGCTGGTGAAGATCATCTGGTGGTTGACGGGGGGGATGCTGCGGTAGCCGACGCGCGGGTGCGTGGTGCTGGTGTAGCTGATGCCGGACGTCTTCTTGTCGTAGGCGCCGTGGGCCGAGACGGAGACGCCGCGGATCGTGGCCGACTCGGACGCGGCCGAGAGCCAGACGACAATGTTCTCCCAGTCGTGCGTGTGGCCCAGGCCGGGCGCGGGCGAGTCCTTGGGCATGTAGTACGAGTACATGATGGCGTAGGCGCCGTTGTAGGCGGCGCCGCGAGCGTAGACCTGGCCGGTGCTGGAGGCGCAGTCACCGCTGGGGAAACCCGTGTTCTTGAGGCCGCCGCTGAAACGGGTGTTAGTCGGATGTGGTTTCTTTTTTTCCCTTTTTTTTGGAGGGGGAGGGGGGATAATGAGAGAAAGGGGGATAGAGAACAAGCAGGACATACCCAGTGTTTCCGGCGGCGTCGACGGCAGGGAAGGGAACACATCCGTTCACGATCTTGAGGTAGGGCTTGTACTTGAGGTACAGGTTGCCGACGGTGCCCGAGGGGACGGTCTCCCTGAAGCCGACGACGGCATTGTGGTTGATGACGCCGCGGCGCTCGACGGGGGCGGCGAGGACGGTGCCGGCCGCGGCCGCGAGCCACGAGGCGAGACGGAAGAGCGAGGGGGCCATTATCAGATTAGGAGGATATGCGCTCTGGTTATGATCTTCGGGCGTGAGAGGACGGAGGCGGTTCTGGTGGTAGATATGAGGATCTTTGCCAGATGAACCAACCGGGTCGATCGTCTCTTTAGTGAAGCGTTTTCAATGTTCCGCAACCGTCACGGCTGGAAGGGGGTGGCAAAGAGCAACGTGAGAAGTCTGACTCGGGAGGAGGGAAGACGGGCTTGGAAGGGTTGTGCGGTTGATGACCAGACCTGTTCCTGGCATCCGGCCAGCATCGTCCTACATCTTATAGTCGTCAAGCATCTCGTCATCCTCGACCTCCTGGCTACCATGACTATCTGTCGACGGGCGAGGAGGGTACCGGCAAGGGTCCGTTCTCCGGAGAGCCAAGTTCTGAGAAAATCAATATTTCACAATGGCATCCACCATTTGCCGGGCCTAGATTCAACTACACTACTCGAGCAGGCCTCTCTGAGTCCTCTCGACCCCCCTCCGCGTGTGGCACGGCATCAGGCACTGCGACGCAATTGGGCTGGTGAGACTCGAGAGAGCAGGGCTCGAGTGCCGCGTGCCCGGTGCTAGCATCGCGAACGCCTCCCCCAGCCCCCTACCCCCTACCCCCTCCCTCTTTTTGCTTTCGAGAACCCTTGAAAGAAACGGTCGACGTCCGCCTCGTGGAGTAGCAAGCTCAAGCAGCTTCCGCTTTGGGGGCCACGGGAGCAGGTCATGGTTGGAGGAAAGTTGCATGGGCATGGGCATGGGAAGGGGGAGGAGAGAGAGGCATCACTGCATCAGTCACACTGAGGGAGACAATGGACGGTGGTGCTGAGCTGATGATCCCTGTTGTGATTCCTGGATCTGGCATGTCGTCCGCCCCCAGTGGGAGACCATGTAACCTTGATAATTCCCCTCCTCTTTTCCGCCCC
>PJEX01000476.1:0-31766 GCA_005350895.1 Colletotrichum tanaceti | reverse complement strand
GGGGGGTCCATGAGATGGATGGGGGAATGTACAAACCCCATCCATGTATCCGGACGGACCGTACCTGGCGGCGTGGCGAGAGGAACGGGAGAGGGGAAGGGGGAAACGACATGATCTGCAGCCCAGACGGCTCCAGAAAATAGGTACGTAGGAACAAGAATAAGCGTAAGAGGAGACCAGAGAGCCAACCAGGGCCCCCCTTACCCCTTGGCTTTACCAAAATGAGGCATGGCGTGGCCAAGGGGAGGAACGACGGGTAGGTACCCCCACCTACCTACCTGCCCACCTACCCACATACCGTAGGTGTCTACCTACCTAGGTAGGTACCTACCGTAGGCACCTAGGTGAGTAAGTGTCGTTCCGGAATATCCATGGCCCGCACAGCATGCACCGCACCGCATTGCACCTATCGATCGCACTTTCCCTTTTCTCCGGCTGCCTCGGCTGATGTGTTTGTGATTACCGGTACCTACCTACCTACCTGGGGACCTAGGTACCTAGGTAGGTAGTACGGACGTTGATACCGGACACAGGGCAACGAACTCGGCTCAATCGACCGACCCCATAGACCAATACGTACCTCATCCTTTTTCTTCTCTTTCCTTTCGTTTGCCTTTTCCCTCAGTGAACCCTGCCAAGACCCGAGGAAGACCCGATTCCAAACAAGAAGGACAGTACGATCAGTACCCTATCTGGCTACCTTACTGGGTGAGTGCCGAAGTACTCAGGTACCCGATGACCTAGGTATCGAGGTCTGTAAAAGTACCTACCTAGGTAGGTGGGTACCTAGGGCATCTACCTAGGTACCTCTGTAGGTACCGCGGTACAGCAGCGATGTGAGAAGGACAACCAATGAAACTCTGGTGTGGAACGGGCCAGAAGAGCCGCAGCCGTGGCCCGCAATTCCGTCCACCCCCCTCCCGGGCAAGCCCGGACGACGTCAGTTGCTTCTTTTACCATTCTGACTACCTACCTACCTACCTGCCCACCTATCCATCTTGCTTACTTACTCCTACTCTTGTCTGAATCTCAACCAAACAACGCCGTCGCCTCTCGTCAGCCGTCATCTCGACATCCAACGACAATGGATCCAGAAAACACCGCCGCTATCCATCTCATGAATGCCCCATCAGCAACCTCATTTCAAATCATCCTACTCGATCCTTTCTTTTCTTCTTCTTTTTTCTTCTTCTTCTTCTCCCTATCTTTCCGAAGCCATAACCATACAGGCCCCAAAGCTTTCTTCCCGTCTTTGAAGGGGAGGGGGGCGTGGGGCGTGTTGGTTTGATTTCTATCTATGGGTTCCCATGGGTTCCCGCTTTGGTAATGGCTTTGGGGATGTCCGTCGGACAAAGTGTCCCATTGTCCACCCCCACAGCCGCAACTCGCAAAGGAACCCTGTCACGCCTGTTTACTCTGCCTCTCCAGTCCACCGATTGCCCTTGCCCAAGGAGCAGACAGGCTTGACATCCCGATTTGGCCGAAACCGTGCATCTCCCATGTGGAGAACCCTCATTGCGAGCTGTGTGAGGCTGTCCCCTTCACAATACCCACCTACCCGTGCTCGTATTCCCAAGTTTCACCGGCTGGCGTGCTGCGCTGCGCTGCGTGGCCGTGTTTCGCATCCATGCTTTGCTTACCTTCTTCAGAAGCAGTCTCTCTGGCAGCAGCTTTTCGTGCTAGAAGCCCCAGGTCGTCCGGTCGTCGCCTCGCTCTCGCAGTGTCTTCCCCGTCCCTGTTGCTGGGTTGACGCCGTTCGACAACCCTCGAGGCGGCCGAACGAGGTAACCGGCGAGCCTGCCCTCAAACCCGTTTCACGCCTATCGATCGCTCTCTGCCCCCTAAACCTGACGGGCACACGGGATCGAAACCTCGTACTTTGGGCCTGCCGTAACGGGCTCTTCGAAACCCTTACCGTGGCTCGCTGTACACCTTGCGCTGCCCGCTTACCCTATATGGTCCCCGACTGCGTGCATCGTAAGTATCTTCCGACGAGAGCACCCAGGGCAGCGGCCCAGTGTTATCGCGTCATTCCTGGCTCAGGTGGTCTTGACTTGCCCCACGCACAAGTACAGTTGATGTTTACTTCCAAGCACAGTTCCAGATGCGTCCTGTCAGGATGCCCGATGCATATCGGGGTGTACGATAGACCGACCATCTTGTCAGCCCAGCATCCTTCGCACAGCGGGGCCCTGCTGGGCGTGTGGAATCGAGGGCGAGAAGCGTCGCCGCTAGGAGCGTGCGAGACTGCGCTCTGCCTCGCTTGACCTCCGCTCGAGTTATTACGCTGCCGCATGTTGTTGTTCTTGCTGCTTCTCTTGCCTGTCCGCTTGTCCGCCCGCTCTCATAAGTCATCTTCGGCGGACTGGCCCAAGGAAGCCCGTGTGGTGGCCTCGATCGCCTGCCCTGAGCCAATGGGCCTCGACCGATCCGGCAAGACACTGGACATGATCCACGACCTTCGGTCACCGAGAGCTCTCAGGACCGGACGAGGCGCTAGCCACCCGGGCGACGAGAGGATGGGCCAAGTGGAGCGAGAGGTTTGCGGAGGGGGCGTGCGGCTACATGAGACGCCCCCCCCTTTCTACGCACCCCCTTCCACTCACTCCCTCTACCCAGCATGTGTTCCATGTTGCCATTATCGGCTATGACATTGACAGATGGGTTGAGTAACTCGGGCGACAGTCTGTTGTTGGCCTGGTGTGCACATCCGTCGGTTCCCCCGTTCTGTGTCGAGCCCATCTCAATCATATAAGTTCAAGACTCGCTCCCGACATCTAGGTTTCTTGTTCTTGCTGGAGCACCGGGAACCTTAACACCTAGGAAATCTATGTCGACAGTCCTTCAAGATGGCCGATATGATGTCTTTTCTCCTCTTTGGAGATCAGTCGCTTGATACCCATGGATTTCTCGCCGAGTTCTATCGTTCAGGGAATCCGAGCACCCTTGCGAAGACGTTCCTCGACCAGGCTGGCCAGGCATTGAGGGAGGAGATCGACGGTTTGGGCAAGTTGGAACGGTCGAAGCTCCCTACATTCCTGTCCCTCCGACAACTCAACGAGCGGTACCACGCCCAAGGCATCAAGCACCCGGGTATCGACAGTGCCCTGCTCTGCATCACCCAGTTGGCCCATTACATCGAGTAGGTCGTCCCGGCCGGATCCTCACCTGCGAAAGAAAGGCCCTCCTCGTCTCTGTACATCAACTAACAAGATCACAGCCGCGCCGAGAAGGAGCCTCAAGATGCCGCACGTCACGACCACACCTTCTTCATGGGTCTTTGCACGGGGCTTTTCGCCGCCGCTGCCATCGCCTCGACCCCTTCAGTCTCTACCTTGATCCCCATCGCCGTCCAGGTGGTCCTCATGGCTTTCCGGACCGGCTCCCACGTCGGTTCGCTCGCCGAGAGGCTCAGCCCGCCGGTCGGAAAATCTGAACCCTGGACACATATCCTTCCTGGTGTGAAGGAATCTGACGCCAAAGAGGCGCTCACTAATTTCCATGAATCTAATGTGAGCATTGATTTTCCCAGCAGCGTCTCCCTCGGTCCATCTACCGTCTCTCTCTCCCTCTCGCTCTCACACTCACACTCACACACACAAATACTTGTTGCGGTTATGGACCGACTAACACTCCCGACAGTACATCCCCGTCGCCAGCCAAGCATACGTTAGCGCTGTGTCGGCATCCAGCTTGGCTATCTCAGGACCGCCTGTCACACTGAGTGCGCTCGAGGACCAGAATGTCTTCGGCGTCAAGCCGACGGCGATCCCCGTCTACGGACCCTACCACGCATCTCACCTCCACGGCACTGCCGACATTGAGAAGATTCTGCGTCTCAACGACCCCAAGGTTGTCGAGGCCCTCGCCAAGAGCAAGCCCCGCTCCGCCATCATGTCTGGCACCAAGGGCATTTGGTTTGCCGAGACCGACACCAAGTCTCTCATCAAGGCTGTCACCCACGAGTGTCTCGTCGACGTCCTCCAGTTTCAAAAGGGAATCGAGGGTTGTATCGAGACGGCCCGCGATTTTGAAGGATCTACGTGCCTCGTTATCCCCTATGGCCCCACCTACAACGCCGAGACTCTGGCCAAGACGATCAAGGACCGTACACAGCTGGACGTCCAGATCCGTCCTGGGCCCAGGATCCAAAGAGAGAGCATCAACTCCCCCATTGGAAACCACGGTTCGAGCGGAAAGTGCAAGCTGGCTATTGTTGGCATGGCCGGTCGCTTCCCCGACGCCGCCAGCCACGAGAAGCTTTGGGAGCTCCTCTCCAAGGGTCTGGACGTTCACAGGGTTGTTCCCGCTGACCGTTTCCCCGTCGCCACTCACTACGACATCACGGGCAAGGCCGTCAACACCAGTCACTCTCAGTACGGTTGCTGGATCGAGAACCCTGGTTACTTCGACCCCAGGTTCTTCAACATGTCTCCCCGTGAGGCTTTCCAGACCGACCCCATGCAGCGTATGGCCTTGACAACCGCCTACGAGGCGTTGGAGATGTGCGGTTACGTCCCCAACCGGACACCCTCGACGAGACTGGACCGCATTGGTACCTTTTACGGTCAGACATCCGACGATTGGCGTGAGATCAACGCCGCCCAGGAGGTCGACACGTACTATATCACCGGTGGTGTGCGAGCCTTTGGCCCGGGTCGTATCAACTACCACTTCGGTTTCAGCGGTCCCAGTCTCAACATCGACACGGCTTGCTCTTCCAGTGCCGCCGCGCTCAACGTCGCCTGCAACTCCCTGTGGGTGAAGGATTGCGACACCGCCATTGTCGGTGGTCTCTCGTGCATGACCAACCCGGACATTTTTGCCGGTCTGTCTCGCGGCCAGTTCTTGTCCAAGACGGGGCCCTGCGCCACCTTTGACAACGGCGCCGATGGTTACTGCCGTGCCGACGGTTGTGCCTCGGTCATTGTCAAGCGTCTCGACGACGCCATCGCCGACAAGGACAACGTCCTTGCCGTCATCCTGGGCACCGCCACGAACCACTCCGCCGATGCCATCTCCATCACCCACCCCCACGGTCCTACGCAGTCCATCTTGTCGAGGCACATCCTCGACGAGGCTGGTGTCGACCCTCTCGATGTGGACTACGTTGAGATGCACGGCACCGGTACCCAGGCTGGTGACGGCACCGAGATGGTCTCCGTCACCAACGTCTTTGCCCCTGCCGACCGCAAGAGACCTGCCGACCGCCCGCTGTACTTGGGCGCCGTCAAGTCCAACGTCGGTCACGGAGAGGCCGCATCGGGTGTCACTGCCCTCACAAAGGTCCTGATGATGATGCAGAAGAACGCGATCCCTCCCCACGTCGGCATCAAGAAGGAGATCAACAAGACCTTCCCCAAGGACCTGTCGGAGCGCAACGTGAACATCGCCTTCCACCTGACTCCCTTCAAGAGGAGAGACGGCAAGCCTAGACGCATCTTTGTCAACAACTTCAGTGCCGCCGGTGGAAACACCGGTCTGCTGCTGGAGGATGCTCCCCACATCAAGTCTTCCGAGGCGGACCCCCGCAGCCACCAGGTCATCACCGTCACCGGCAAGTCCAAGGCTGCCATGATCCGCAACGCCGAGAGGCTTGTTGGCTGGATGGAGCAGAACCCCCAGACTCCCCTCGCTCACCTGGCGTACACCACCACTGCCCGTCGCATCCAGCACTACTGGCGCATGAACGTCGCCGCCTCTGACCTGCCCGAGGCCCAGCGTCTCATCAAGGACAGGCTCAAGGAGAACTTTACGCCCATCTCCACCCAGCAGCCCAAGGTCGCCTTCATGTTCACCGGCCAGGGATCCCACTACGCCGGCCTTGGAAAGGACCTCTATGCGCACTACCGCGTGTTCCGTGACAGCATCGACGAGTTCAACCAGCTCGCCCAGATCCACGGCTTCCCTAGTTTCTTGCCCCTCATCGATGGTAGCGAGCCCGACGTGACGAAGCTGTCGCCCGTCATCGTGCAGCTTGGTCTTTGCTGCTTTGAGATGGCGCTCGCCCGCCTCTGGGCCTCGTGGGGTATCCGCCCCAGCGCCGTCATGGGTCACTCCCTCGGCGAGTACGCCGCTCTCAACGCGGCCGGTGTCCTGTCCGCCAGCGACACCATCTACCTCGTCGGAGCCCGCGCTCAGCTTCTTGTCCAGAAGTGCACTGCCGGCACCCACGCCATGCTCGCCGTCACCGGCCCCGTCGAGGCCATCACGGAGGCCCTCGGCACCCAGGCTGAGGCTGTCAACGTGGCTTGCATCAACGGCCCTCGCGAGACCGTCCTCAGTGGCGCGGCGGCCAAGATCAGCGACATCTCGTCCCACCTCGGCACCGCCGGCTTCAAGTGCACCTTGCTCAAGGTGCCCTTCGCCTTCCACTCCGCCCAGGTCGATCCCATCCTGGACGACTTCGAGACCCTGGCTCGTTCCGTGAGCTTCGAGAGGCCTCAGGTGCCCATTATCTCGCCCCTCCTCGGCAAGATGGTCGAGACCGAGCCGATCAACGCCGCGTACCTCCGCAACCACGCCCGCGACGCCGTCAACTTCCTCGGCGGCCTTGTCCACGCCCAACAGTCCGGCTCCGTGGACGAGAAGACGGTCTGGCTCGAGGTTGGCCCCCACCCGGTCTTGGCCAACTTTGTCAAGTCTTCTTTCGGCATCAGCTCTGTTGCTGTTCCCACCCTCCGTCGCAACGAGTCCACCTACAAGGTCCTCAGCAACACGCTGTGCGCTCTCCACACTGCTGGTATCAACCTGGACTGGGACGAGTTCCACCGCGACTTCACCGAGTGCACCCGTCTCTTGGACCTGCCGACCTACTCTTTTGATGAGAAGAACTACTGGCTCCAGTACACCGGCGATTGGTGTCTTACCAAGAACCGTGGTCCTTCCGCCGTCAAGGCTCCGCTCCAGATCGAGCCTGCCCGCCCCAAGCTGTCCACCACGTCCATCCACGCAGTCACCAACGAGGATGTCAATGGCGACATTGCCCTTATCGAGACTGAGACCAACCTCTCCCGTCCCGACACCCGTCCCCTCGTCGAGGGTCACTTGTGCAACGGAGCCCCTCTGTGCCCTTCCACCCTCTACGCTGACATGGCCATGACCGTTGCCGACTACGCGTACAAGATGCTCCGTCCCGACGCCGAGCCCGTTGGACTGAACGTCGCCAACGTGGAGGTGCCAAAGACGCTCATCTTTGACGAGAAGCTTGACGCACACGTCCTCCGCACTACCGTGACTGCCAACGTCGCTCTGGGCTACGCCGACGTCAGCTTCCACACTGGCGAGGGCTCCAAGAAGACCGAGCACGCTCACTGCAAGGTCGTCTACGGCAGCACTGAGCAGTGGGCTGACGAGTTTGAGCGCGTCAGCTACCTCATCAAGGGCCGCATCGACGCTCTCAAGGAGGCCGAGAGACAGGGCAAGGCTTCCAAGATCGGCCGCGGCTTGACCTACAAACTCTTCACCGCCCTGGTCGACTACGACACCAAGTATCAGGGAATGGAGGAGGTCATCTTGGATAGCAAGACGTGCGAGGCTACCGCCAAGATCAGCTTCCAGACCACGGACAAGGACGGCAACTTCTTCTTCAACCCTTACTGGATTGACAGCTGTTGCCATCTCTCTGGCTTCGTCATCAACGGTACCGATGCCATCGACTCCCGCGAGCAGGTTTTCATCTCCCACGGATGGGGCTCCATGAGGTTCACCGAGAAGCTTGACGCTACCAAGACGTACCGCTCCTACGTCCGCATGCAGCCTGTCAAGGGCACCAAGATGATGGCCGGCGACGCTTACGTCTTTGACGGCGATCGTATCATTGGTGTTGCTGGCGACGTCAAGTTCCAGTCCATCCCTCGCAAGGTCCTCAACATGGTCCTCCCTCCCCGTGGACGTGCCGCCGCAGGTGCAGTCACTGCCTCTGCTGCCGCCGCCGCCCCCAAGGCCGCCGCTCCCGCCAAGGCTGCCCCGGCCAAGGAGAAGAGTGGTAAGGAGAAGGCTTCCAAGCAAGTCACTGCGAGCAACCTCAAGGCCGTCAACGCCAAGCTTGCGAAGCGTTCCGTTGTCCAAGACGTGCTTGACATCTTGGCAAAGGAGGTTGGCGTCACCCAGGACGAGCTCGCCGACAACATCGCCTTCACTGATCTGGGCTGTGATTCCTTGATGGCGCTTACCGTCTCCGGTAGAATGCGTGAGGAGCTTGACATCGACATCGACTCCCACTCCTTTGTCGAGTATCCCACCATCGGCGCCTTCAAGGCTTTCCTTGCTCAGTTTGAGACGCCTGACCACAAGGACAGCTACGTCCAGGACTCTGGTGAGTCGAGCGGTTCCGTTTCCGAGACCCCCGAGCTGGAATCCGACTCCAACGTCACTACGCCTTACGAGGAGAGTGACAGTTCAGTCAAGGGCGACGGCGACGAGGAATCCTCCGGCGATCTGCAGAACATCCTCCGAGACACCATTGCCTCTGAGATGGGTGTCGAGGTTGATGAGATTGTCGCTGCTCCTGACCTGGCTGCTCTGGGCATGGACTCGCTCATGAGTCTCTCCATTCTCGGAACCCTTCGCGAGAAGTCGGGCATGGACATCCCCAACGACCTCTTTGTCACCAACCCCTCTCTCCTGGAGGTTGAGAAGGCCTTGGGTATCAGCACGAAGCCAAAGTCTGCTCCGGCGGCCCCCAAGCCCTCCAAGGCTGCTGCCTCGGCATCCGCCGCCCATCGCCGTGAGAAGGTTGAGCCGACTAGGGAGATCAACACCCACCCCGGCAACACGACTGCTTCCATCACCAAGCCGCCCCCTCCCAGGGAGATCATCGACAACTATCCTCACCGCAAGGCCACCTCGATTCTTCTCCAGGGAAGCACTCGTACCGCCACCAAGAACCTGTGGATGGTCCCCGACGGCAGTGGATGCGCGACCTCGTACACGGAGATCAGCCAGGTGTCTAGCAAGTGGGCAGTCTGGGGTCTCTTCTCTCCCTTCATGAAGACCCCCGAAGAGTACAAGTGCGGTGTCTATGGCATGGCAACCAAGTTCATCGAGGCCATGAAGGCCAGGCAGCCCAAAGGCCCCTACTCCCTGGCGGGTTGGTCCGCGGGTGGTGTCATTGCCTACGAAATTGTCAACCAACTCACCAAGGCAGGCGAGAGCGTTGAGAACCTCATCGTCATCGATGCTCCCTGTCCCATCACCATCGAACCTCTCCCCAAGAGCCTTCACGCCTGGTTCGCCTCCATTGGTCTCCTCGGTGAGGGAGATGATGACAACAAGAAGATTCCGTCCTGGCTCCTCCCCCACTTCGCGGCTAGTGTCACCGCCCTCAGCAACTACACTGCCGAGCCCATTCCCAAGGACAAGTGCCCCAACGTCATGGCCATCTGGTGCGAGGACGGTGTCTGCCACCTCCCCTCCGACCCCCGCCCAGACCCATACCCTACCGGCCATGCTCTCTTCCTCCTGGACAACAGGACCGACTTCGGCCCTAACCGCTGGGACGAGTATCTGGACATCAACAAGTTCAGGACTAGGCACATGCCTGGCAACCACTTCTCCATGATGCATGGCGATTATGTAAGTCTTTGCCTCGTCTATACTCATGTGGCTCTTGAGTACTAACCATCAACCCAGGCCAAACAACTTGGACAGTTCCTCCGTGAAGCGGTTTGCGAGTAAGGTATTTCATAGCGAAGCAAATGAGCACATGCATTGCAGGGTATAGAGAGGGGACACAGGACATTACATGACGCGAGCATGCCATGAGACCGACTTTTTTTTCTTCTTTTTTTCCTCTTTGTCTTCTTTGCTCTTTCCAACACCAATGACCATCTTCTCGTCATCTTTTCTCTTTTCTTTTTACCTGTCTCAACATTTGATATCCGCTCACTGTACTACAATTTCGACGGTATACATCTACGAATCATTCCTTATTTACGTCGAACGGGCAAGGTGGAGGACACAACTCGAGGATGGAGGACTTATACTTACACGAGGGATGTAGATGTCTCATAATGGTCTTTTTTTTCCTTATCCGTCACGATCTGCTTTTTTCTTGTCTTTCCTTACAACAAACCAAACATGGCTTTCGGTGTTTTAGTGTTTCGATTGTGGAAACGGTTGATAGAATGTACGCACTAGCCGTACCCCCCCCCCCCCCACCATAAGATAGTAGTACTTTGAGTTTACAATACACAAAGTCGAAATATTCTGCCGTTCTTGATGCGGCTCTCATGGCGAGATGGTGAGGAGGTCGTGCGATTCAACCCGATCTGATGTGGTTACCTCCGCTCTACTCCCCGGCCCCCACTCCCTCCGTCTCAAGCTGCGTGCTTCATTGCCTGTCTCGTCAGCGTGACGTCTCATCTCATCTTTCACGCGCCAACTTTGTCGCTTCGGCTCCCGCAAGTGAATCGCAACGGGGGGCGTCCCGATGTGGCCATCAGCTCACGTCTAGCTCGCGTACAGGTATCACATACACCTGCGAGATGTGTACAAAGTATGGGTGTTCCCGGCCAGCGTGTTGCGAGTCCGTGTCTGCAGGTAAACCTATCGTTGTTCCAACCGCGGCAGATGAGGAGTGAGAAACCGGCAGTACATGGTAGAAGGAGTTACTCGTCCGCCCGTGCCCCCCCTCCCTCTCCCACTCCCTCTACCTGTATCAACCGGACAACTCGCATGGTCTGATGTTTCTCCGGATACGATGTATCAATCTCGTCCGTTGTGTTCTTCATCTCTCTACTCTCCCCCCTATACTCTACATTATTGCAGTCCGGTTTCTGACATCATCGGCGCCCATTTGCCTGCTCTCTTGCCTTTTTGCCCCCTTTTCATGGGATTCATGTACGTATTGCTCCCCCCCCCAAGAAGATGTATCTCTACTGCAGAGACTTGCCGTTCCATGATACACTCGCAATCGCGTCGTCTGGCCGGCATCTCGGACGCCCCCCCACTTTCCTGTGGCTTTTTGTCGTACGAGAGACGTGACGCTTGACTGCGTATCTAGTCCTCCCTAATCCAGAAGATGTCGTCCGTCTCCCTTTTGCCCGTTGCCGTACATGCACATCACCTCGAAAGGTGTCTCTGTGTGTGCGAGTTCGGCTGCTTGGGTGGCCCGTTGCCCTGAGATCTCAAGGACAGGGTTCAAGATCCAACGACCTCGGTTTGCTCAAGCCCGGTCGGTTGATCCGACCTCCCAGGAAGAAACGGCCTCCCTTGGGTCGTCCACTGGGGGTGTGATCTTCCCTGGTCCGGTGCAACGATCACGTTCCCGGCCATTCCTCACGACAACACGTTGGCCTGCTCTTTCAAGTCCTCAAGCAGCCCAACTCCTTGCAGCCGATGAATTCATTTCTCCCATCTTCGCCGTCCAAAAAAAAATTGGAGACATCAGGCCCTGCAAGCCAGTCACCACGGACTGCGTGGACTGTATTACCTTAGTTAACCATAATACAAGCTTTCACGCTTAGATCCTCTTATTCTTTAGCAATTTAGGCAGCCTTAGGCTATTACTTTTTAATCAATTTTATTAGCGAGAAGGAGAGTACTAAAGATGCTTGTTTCATAAAGAAAAAAGCAGAAAGATTGTCAACGTTAACAGTAAGGCATCTTTAGCTAGAATTACTAAAAGTTATCTAGGCTATAACTACATCTACTTCCTTTTTATTTTGGCTAGATTAAATATCACAGTTGCCTCCTGATACCACGTCGCCATTGGACGCACCCCCCCCTGTTGGTCCGAATTCAGGATAATGTCTACAGAGCTTATAGTCTTCCCGACCTCGAGGAATACTTTCCCGACATCTTGAAAGAGTCGAGTACTGGCAAAACGCCCCCAATCACTATCATCCGGGGTGATCGAGAACTGAGCGTAAGGGTCTTTACCAGAGAAGCGATGAAAACTAGTCAAGAGTTTCACCACTTCTCTATCCCGAAGCTCCTGAATTCTCAACTTATCCACATCACTACGTAGCTTTTTTGTGTACCTGGTGCTTGTTACAGCTTTGATTATATCAGATCTATCATTTCGTGGAAAAAGATTCCTTTCGTCCGCGGTCATCATGTACCCTGGGGTGTTCGTGACCCAAGATGACCCAATAGTTATTTCGTTAGGCTGAGACGGCAGGACTGTTATAGTATCGAGATGCAGGCGATTAAAGTATATTTTGAATTCCGTCGGTGTGGCAAGTAAACCCTCCTTTTCGACAGAAAATCTATCGTCCGAGTATCAAAGACCCATGATTTCAGCTGAAACAAACGATGCATAGCTCAATAGTAGCTAGAGGATAGGTGGGTAGGTAGAATGCATCTTGAGAGATAGACTGGTTTAGAATAGAGGTTGAAAGACTAAGAGTAAGGTAGATAGGCAAAAGTTAATCTGATAGATGAGGGTTAGAACTAAAGAGTATAGAGAGTTCCTCTTGTATAAATACTTTGCCTAGGTAGGTAGGTAGGTAGAAAAGTCTATAGGTAGTTCTAGACTTAATAAAAGGTATAATAGAGATTATAAGAAAAGTTTATAGATTACCTTATACTAGCTGAAATATTATCGCAGATTATCTCAGGCTTTCTAAATCCTTGTTGTTTATATGCCTCTATAGATATTAACTTATTGCCTTACCCCCCTGTTAATAGTTATATACACTAGAGTAATAGGCTAACAAGCTAAGAGTATGAAGGTAGGTCCTAGGTTGTGATCTTGCTAAAAGCTGCCTCCTAAGCTATGTATTTGTAAACTCCCTACTTATGTGATGCTCCTAAGCCCTATTAGGGCTATATAGCCTATGTAAGTAGGTCTCTTATGTAAGGAGTATAATTATCTCCTAATATAGCGCCCCTTCTTTTTAAGCTTATATTCTATAAGCTACGCTTACGCTACTAGTTAGTAAGGGGCCTTAGTATGCCTTTATTACTCCTTCCCTTACTTATATAGTATTACTCTTTCTATTAATATTTTTATTTAGTAGGTTATATAAAGGCTGTTAGTGTAGTCTATACTAGCTTATTAGTGTAGTCTATGTAGCCTTAAGGTAGCTCTATATTATAATTTAGCTGCTATAATTTCTTCTTTTCTTTTTCCCTTTTTTCTCTAGCTTATTTAAATTTATTATAAGTTTTTTAATTAAGATTATACTGCTAGTGTAGTACTAGTATTTAGCTACTATTTTATTATTATTTTTAACTATTATTGCTGCTTAGATTAAGCGCTTATAGTACTTATTACTTACTAGTTTCTAGTATAACTTACTTATTCCCTACTCCCTTATGTCTTTTATATATATACTAACCTTGACACAGTCAATATAAGCTAGTATTAGGTTAAGGAGCTAAGATCTAGGTACTAGGTAACAGGTAGGCTGGCAGCCCTTAAGGGGCTGGCAGACCAGCAGGTCTAAAGTGGGTCACGTGACGTCAGGCAGAGCTAGGCTAAGTCCGTAGGGCCCCACACCTACAGGTTCTACGTGTAACAAGTGCCCCTTTAATAAAGGAAGAAACAATTATCCTAATTACAGCCTATAGGGCAAAAAGCTCCTAACTGTAGTAAAATAACATAAAGTAAAGGTAATAGAGGGAAAATAACTATAGCTACTAATAGCTAGCTAAAGCTAGTGTAGGCTAGTGAGGGCTAGTAGAAGCTAGTGAAAGGTAGAAGCTAGTAAAAAGTAGAAACTAGCGAAAAGTAGAAGCTAGCAAAAGGCGTAGCTAGCAGGCATAAGTGCGCAAGCTGCTAGGTAAAATAACCTAACTATTAACTGTTAATTTTAGCTCCTATAAGCCTATTACAGGCTAGCAGGAGGGGTATACTAAAGTGCTATTAAATAACCCTATATATTAAGGCTAGGCGCTTTATACTCTAGGATAAATCCTTTAGTAGATATAACTAGCTATTATTAACGTTAATTATAGTCTCCTTAGGTAGTAGGCTATAGAGGTAATCCCTTATTATAATAGAACTCTCTATTAGCCTAAGAATATAGTCTAGGAGGTTACAGCTAGGTAGCCTATATAGGGCTCTACTTAGGTTAAAAGTAATAGTTATACTATATAGGCTAGGTACGCTAGCTAGGTATATACTTAGGCTAACTAGGTATTTAGGTAGGCTAGCTAGGTATATAGGTAGGCTAGACAGGCTAGATAGGCATAACAAACTAGATAGGCGTGTAGGCTAAAGGGTTTACTTAACAGCTAATATAATAGCCTAGATAAAAGCTATAACTAGTGTAGGTAGTAGCAGCTAGGTGTATATAACTAGTAGGTATAGGATAGGCTGTAAAGATTAGTATCTCTCTTAGCATTAACAGTTAGCTTAGAAGGTCTTAGTAGCCTTATAAAGGGCCTTACTAGTAGTATTAAATTTTATAGCAGTATATAGTAACAGTAGGAATAGGGCTCTAGCATACTTCTTTATAGGCTCTATTAGTAAAGGCTCTAGCAGTAAAGGAGATCTTAATAGCTATAAATAGCCTTATACTAGAAGTAAAGAAGCTAAAGGAAAGGTTAAAATTAAAGCTAAAGGAGAGGTTAAAGGAGTAGCCTAGCAGTTAGGTAGGTAGTAAAAAAGGTAGTTACAAGAGCAGAAGTCTTAATAGTAAAGGCAGCAGCAAAAGGCTTAGGTATAGTTATTAGCATATATATAGGTAAATAATGTATTCTTAGTATTAAATTTTACTCTACACTTTTAGTAGGGCTTAGGCTGCTAGGCGTGTTAGGCCTACCTCTTAAGGTTATTAATTAACAGCTAATAATAGGGTATATTTAACGCTAAAGAAGTAAAGGAAGGTGAAATAAAGGAAGGATTTAGTTAGCTAGAGGGATAGTAGCTCTAGCTAGGTAGAAAAGTAAGGTTATTATAGGTATAGTACCTATAGGTAAAAAACTCTACTAGTGTATGCATATTAGCAGTAGTCTAGTAAAGGCGTATTTAGCTTTAGCTAGTGTAATAAGCTTATTAATAAAGAAAAAGCGTTTCTAAATAGCTTTAATTGCAGGCGTATTTACCTAATCTATAATAAAGGCTCCTATAAGGTTAAATTCCCTATAATTAAAGTATAGGTTATGCTACTACTTAATACAGTTAATATAAGCTAGTATTAGGTTAAGGAGCTAAGATATAGGTACTAGGTAACAGGTAGGCTAGCAGCCCTTAAGGGGCTAGCAGACTAGCAGGTCTGAAGTAGGTTATGTGATGTTAGGCAGAGCTAGGCTGAGTCTGTGGGGCCCCACACCTACAGGTTCTACGTGTAACAAACCTAATTAGTATAGAATTAATTCATTCCCTACTCCTCTAATCTCCTATACCTCCTCCTCTACTATAGGTATTATGCCTTATTATTGCTTTTATTACTTAGTTACTAATTTTTCTAATAGATAGCTCTTAGTAAGCATCCTACCCCCTCTACTAGTCCTATATATAGCATTCCCCCTTCTTCTAGTATACTACTAATATACTACTAGTCCTATAGCTCTAAGAAGTAGAAGAAGCCTATTAAGTATAGCTCCCTCTATACTACCCCTTATATACTCTATATACGTTATGTTATTAAGGATATAGATACTAAGCGTTATACTAACTAGCTAGGTTTATACTACTCTTTTACTACTTACTTAATATACTATTACTTATTTAATGTATTAGGCTTTAGTATTTACTATACCTAGTACGCTAATAGTAGCTACTATTACCTTAATCCTATAAGTTTATTTATTACTTAGTATAAGCCTCTAGGAAGCTACTAATTAGCTATTAGATTTCTAGCCTTATACTTACTGCATTCTAGCTACTTACTAAGCTCCTTACTAAGTATAATACTTATACTAAAAGCACTAAGATTAAGGATATAAGTATCTTATATACTACTTATTTATATATTCTATACTAACTATTAGTAGCTTATATAGTACTATAAGTTAGTTAGTAGTAATACTAGTTATACGCTAAAGCCTAACATTAAGGCTATTACCTCTTTACCTATACTGCCTATTCCTGTTACCCCTACTGCTCCTACAGTTAGTCTAGCTATCCTACCCCTTACACTCCCTATATATAAGCTATACTCCTATATTTATATTATACTTTTTAATAATATATATACTAAGCACTTTATTACTATAGTTAAGCTAATTATATACTCTATTACTACTATATATATTACTCCCTTATTACTTAGTTAGGGTGTATAGCTAATATATAAGTAGTATTTTAGTACTAAGCGCTATATCTATAATACTGCTGCCTAGGATACTACCCCTACTTACATTACTCTTTTACTAGAGGAGTTCCTAGATCCTAAAGGTATAGAGGATACTGCTTAGGAGTAGTATAATCTTACCTAATTTAGTAAGTAGCTATAGTATTCTTAGTTACTGCTTATTCTCTATGTTTATATATTATTTCCCTTATATATACCCCCCTTAGACTTAGTTATTTAGCTTATAAGCCTTTATCCTTATAATTTCCTTACTTATCTACTACTTATATTTATTAATTAAGTTATTATCCTTAATGTAATATTATAGCTCCTAAGTGTTTTTTTTACTACTATACCTTTTCTACCTAATTAGGTATTATCTTTAAGCCTTTAGGCCTTAGTAGCTAATAATATAATTAACTTTATATAGGGGCTCCCTATTAATATTACTAATAGGTAGTAGCTATATTACTTCTCTCTCTCTCTATCTAAATAGCTTAAGTAATAAAATAGGAAAAACATTATAAATATAATAGTAGGTAGGGAGGTTAAGCTTATACGCTAGGTTATATATACCCTTAAGCTCTATAATATAGAAAGGTCTAAGCTACTTATCTATAAGTTTCCTACTTAGGTACTACTGCTTAATATTTTTACTTAAAAGTAGTACTTAGTTACCTACTATAAAGCGTTTTTATACTTATTTTTTATTATAAGCTTAGGTTTAGATAACTTATGCTTTTTATAAGGATAGCTAGAGCTCTACTTATTCCTTATGTAGTTACTTTACTTACTCTATAGCTATAATATTGCTTAACCTTAGCTTACCTACTAGTAGTATATCTCCTAGTAATAGGAGGTCTTAGCCTATTAATGCCTTATTAAGGGATATCTTAATTAATAAGTACTATATATTATTAAATATAAATTATATAAAGTAAAGTTACTATACTTAATCTACTTAATCCTATATATAGAAGTAGTATAGGTAGTGCTCTAAGTTCTAGTTTTATCTCTTAGTCTGTCTATCTATCTATAGATAGAAGGTAGTACTTAGTTATTACTTAGTACTTAAGAGGTAGTAGAGATATATCTAGAACTTACTTATAAATAATAACCCTCTATCTAATATAATACTTTCTAGTACACTAAAGAGTAAAAAGACTTTTATAAATAGTAGGTCTATAAGTCTATTAGCTATAAGCTTAGAGTTTATAGTAATATAGATACTATATTTAGTGTAATAGTCTACTACTATAAGAATAGTATTATAATACTTCTATTCCTTAAGTGAAATAGAAGTAGGGAGGCCTATAATAAAGTCTATTAAGATCTTAGTGTATAGTCTTAAAGGTACTAGTAGTACTACTAGCAGGCTATAAGGGTAGTAATAGTATACCTTAGTATACTAGTAGACTATATATAAGTTTATATAGCTCTTAATATCTTAGTAGAGCTTATTTTAATAGTAGCTACATTAGAGTAGTACTATTATTAACACAGTCCTCCTGTAAGCCTGTTGTAGGATTATAGGTAATATAGGCTGTAGAGAGTAGCTTTATAGTGAGCTAGCTAAAGGCTAGTAGGTAGGCTGCTAACTTATACCTAAGATAGGTGTAAGGAAGTAGGATGTAAGTAAAGTAAAGCAAAAGTAAAAGGTAAAAGTGAAAGTAAGTGTAAAGATAGGTGTGATTAAGTATATCTCTTTATAGTTAAACCTTCTAGGAGAAGGTTTATAATATAGGAGACTATATACTCTATAGGTAGGTAGACCTATACCTGCTAGCAGTTAGGTGCTACTGTGTATACTTTCTAAGTGTAATAATTATGTAGGTAACGCCTAGGTAGCCTATAGAAGCCTTATTATAGAACTTACTAATAAGCTTCCTTCTTACCCCCTTAGCCTAAGGTATATAGATATAGTTACTATAGTAGAGTAGGCCTCTTAGGTCTACTCTCTAATGCTTATCTCTACTCTCTCTTTACTTAGTACTAGCCTTAATATATTACTGTTATCTCTTAGCCTACTTACAGTTAATAATAAAAGTATCCTTTTATTATGCTTATAGGAGAAGGCTTATTATTAACTTAGCTTTATCTACTATTTTAGGCTCTTAAATTGCTTTAGTTACCTATAGAATATATAGCTTATAATCTATAGCTCTAGTAATAGGCTTAAGCAGTTAGTAAGCTACTCTATTATACTTATAATGCTAGGTTTCCCTATATACTACCTAGTAGCTCCCTTACTTATGCTTAGGCTAGGCTTAAGTACCTACCTTACTACTCCTACTATACTTACTATACTTACTATACTTATTACACTTATAGTGCTTATAATGTATAATTGCTGTAATATGTAGTAAGTCTTATACTTAGTAGGTATCTGTAAGCTTCTATAGTGCTTCCTCTACCTTACTGCTAAGCTCCTTATTATTATTACCCTAGTTATAGTTAGGCCTCCTTAAAAGGCTGTTAGCTAGGTTTTATTTACCTAGCTTAAATTAGATAATAATATTAAATATAGCTAAGTTATCTAACTAGTATAGCTACCTTACGTTTAGTTACTTTTTAGTATTAAGGAATTATAGATTAAAATAGTCTATCTAAACTATAATAAGGTCTCTAATATAGTTAATATATTAGTACTATATCTTAAGGCTATTAATAATAGTAAGTAGCTTAGTATTACCTATTCTATAGTATATCTCTACTCCTTATAGTTTCTATAAATAAAAAGTAATAGGGTGCTATCTACCTTTATATAGCTATATAAGTATAGTGCTAATTATAAATTTTAAGGTATCTATATAGATTATTATTAGGAGTATTAAGTTAAAGTAGTAAAGTATTAGTATAGTAGTAAAGGTAGTAATAAGCTACTTAAATATAGTAATAACACTAGATATTAACTATATCTACCCTTTTCTATTAGCTTTTAGCTTATCTATTAGTAGCCCTATAATCTTTAAGTAGTTTTTAATAAATCTATAGTAGAAGCCTATAAACCTTAGGAATATCTAAATATCTCTAATGCTGTCTAGTAGTAGCTACTAAGTAATAGCTTTAATGTAATCTTACTCTATAGATACTCTATCTATTAATACTATAAAACTAAGGAAGCTAACCTCTTAGGTATAGAATTTATACTTCTCCCTATTTAAGTAGAGTCTCTATTACTTAAGTCTCTCTATAATAGTATATATATACTGCTTATACTCTACTTTATTACTGCTATAGATAAGGATATTATCTTAGTAAGTAATATAGATAATGTCTATAAGTCCTATAAGAGCCTAGTTAATATATAATTAGAATATAGTAAGTATTTTAGTTAATCTAAATAGTATAACAGTATACTTAAAATACCTATATCTAGTATAAAAAGCTGTCTTCTACTTATCTCCTTTATATATCCTTATATAATAGTATATATACTTAATGTTAAGCTTTATATATACTTTTATACCTAACAGTTAGTTAAGGATCTTGCTAATTAGTAGTAGAGGGGTATAGTTCTTATATATTATCTTGTTTAGTGCTTAGTAGTTAATATAAAGTTATAGCTCTCCTCCTTTCTTTAGTATAAATAGGATAGGGGCCCTACCTAGGCTTATTAAAGGGTAAATCTACCCTTTTACTTCTACTTTTATAAGGTAGTTATAGAGTATCTTAAGCTCCCTTTTAGATAGTAGGTAGATTAGTCCTTACAGTACTATTACTCTATCTTTAAGGATAATATAGTGCTTATAAGCTAAATGTTTAGGTAGTTTATTTACTTATTCCTTAGAGAATATCTTAGCTAGGTTAATATATCTATCCTTCTAGTCTTCTCCCTTCTTTTTATCTAGCTCTTTTACTCTTATTAACACTATATATAGCTTATAAGCAGTAGTAGTAATCTATAGGCACTAAAGCTGCTTTATTATTTCTACTATACTAAAATGCTGCTTATAGAATAGGTATTACTATACTTATAATAGCTAATTAATAACTAGGTTAATGTCTTCTAGCTATAGTATGCCTACTATAAGTGTTAGCTTAGTTAGCTCTATAATGTAAAAGCAGTATAGTTATATCTATATAACTCCTTAGTAGTCTATTACCTTAACATAAAGGTAGTAGCTACTAAGCGTTAGTATTAGCTTATTATCTATATCTACTAGCTATAGTAATAGATATATTATTAGTTAGTAGAGGTAGTTATATAAAAGCCTAGAGCTAATAATGTTTCCCTATAATCCTAAGTTAAGTAGTACCCTTATAGCTAACTATTTACTGCTTAATTATAGTTATAGGGGGATCTCTATATAGTGCCCTTATTGCATTTATCCCCCTTAAATAGTAGTAATAAGGATACTATTAGTATCTCTACCCTCCCTATAAAAGCACTTAATATACCCCTTCTTTCTATATCTATAGTATATAGTTTATAGGTAATAACCTAAAAAATAGCCTCTCCTACTATACTTATAGTACCTTACTTACTCTTTAGCTATTTATAGGTAGCTCTTCTACTAGTAACCCTCCTTACTGCAGTTAAAGTAGTAGTTATAGCTTAGGTTATTATCCTATTTTTTCTTACTGCTAGGGTTTTAGTATATATAGGGTTTAGGTATTATAGCTATTATAGTAGTTATAGTAGCTTATATTATAGGGGCTGCTTAGTAGTTACTTATATTATAGTAGTTACTTATATATATATAGGTCTTTAGGGTTTAGTGCTTTAAGTTAAGTTCTTCTACCCCTTTAATTCTATAGGTAAGGGAAATAAGCTCTATTCTTATCTTTAGTAAGTATAGCTATAAGCTAATAGCTTTCTTAGTAGTAGGTTATAGCTTAGTTAATAGAGATAAAATATACTATTCTTTAGTTTATATTAGGGCTAGCTCTAGCTCTATCTTAATAGCTTTATACTTAGCTAGGAAGCTATCTACTAGCTAATAAGCTCCTTAGGATATACTATTAAGCTTAATTAATATAGCTATATCTCTACTTACTAGGTCTAAGACTTAATCCTTTAGGAAGGTTTTAAAGTTAGCCTATTAGTATACTTCTTTAGATTCTATTAGGTTATAAGTAGCTTATTAGGTATATCTTATCTATACTGTTTTAGCTTATCTAGAGAGATAGCTAGATATAAATATAACCTTATTCCTTTTATCTTAAAACTACTATATATAAAGTATAAATTAAGTATTATAGTTAAATAAAAATATTATAAGGTCTTTATATATCTTCCTATTATAGGTTAGGGTAAGTATTATTAGTAGATAGTATAGCTATATAGAATCTATACTAGCTATACTTAGTAAGTTAGGGTTAGTAGTAAGGCTTATACTTTATTTCTACTATAGGGTAGTTAGTCCCTAGGGCTCTTAAATTACTTTAACTAATTATTATATAAGGGGCTCTATAGTACTATAAGATCTATTATTATTACTTTTAAGCTCCTTAAGCTCTTTATAGTATCTCTTAATATATACCTCTTACTAAGTAATCTTAATTTACTCCTTAAGCTCCCTCTCTTCTTATTCTAGTATTACTAGTTAGTTACTATAGCTATATATATAAGGTATAGAGTTATAGGTCCTACTATATATCCCCTACCTATTAAGCTTAATACTAGATTACCCCTAGGTTTAGGTTACTTTAATAATTTTACTAGTATTTATTTCTAAAAAGGATAAATTAAATATCTTATTAAGGCTTTTACTACTACTTTATTACTATATATTTACTTAAGTTATATAGTAGGTATAGCGCTAGCTACTATAGCGCTAGTTTAAGGGGTTAATAGTATTTATAGGTATATTACTTATTAGTCTAGTTATAAGGTAAGAAAGCTTTTAGACTATTAATAGTTATATATAGTAAAGTAATAGGCTAATAAGCTAAGGGTATAAAGGTAGGTCCTAGGTTATAATCTTGCTAAAAGCTGCCTCCTAAGCTATATGTATATAAACTTCCTACTTATGTAATGCTCCTGAGCCCTATTAGGGCTGTGTGGCCTGTGCGAGTGGGTCTCTTATGTAAGGAGTACGATTGTCTCCTGACACCCCCCCCCCCCCCCCCCCCCCCCCCCAGGCACTTTCGCCCTTCTCCAGGAGCCCTCGCGGCCGGGAACCACCCCGTCCGGTCTCTCATCCAGAAGACCCCTTCCCCCCCGACGCCGTGATTTCCACCGCCCGACTTATAGACCGAGAGCCATCAGCGAAAGGCCGCTCTCTTCCACTGTGAGAAGCGCGCGGCTGGGCCTCGCGAGGAAAAGCATACGAGATCTGTTCGGAATCCTAAATTCCGCGGGAGTTCGAGGGACACACGCGAGCAGAAGAAGCGAGCCGCGTCGTCGTCGTCGTCAAGGGGCGGGCCCCTTTCCCATGACCCAGCATTTCCACCCAGAGAGCCGTTTCGTTTCCCGCCTTCTTCGCGAGGTGTCCCCGCCCGTTCGAGCACTCGTTTTCCGGCATGCCATCGACACAGACCCAAAACGCACACCGCCCCCGGAAATCACTCTGTTGAGATGGACATTCGATCCGGGGGAAAAGACGTCGTCCATGCCGTGCCCAACCACCAATGGCCCGCCCCAGAGGTAAACAACACTTTCAAAAAGATATCGCGAGGATAAACCCTTGGACATTAAACCCCCTCCCCACCCGGGGTCCTCGACCTAGAGTCCTAGACCGACGACAAACGGACGAAAGTGGCCTCGCACCCACCAGACTTACATCATGCCCACACACACACACACACACACACACACACTTACACTCCCAATTCCAACGAGTGGCGGTCTTCAGGATGTCGTGCATCCCCTAGGCCAAGATGAGCAATCGCCGGCATCCCCGTCGACTGGAAATCCCACATGAGGCGTCTGGCTTTTTCTAGAGACTGGATATCTCTTTCCGATCTCTATCCCTTTGCGGGCGACAAAGCTGCGCGTGCGGGTTCCGTGAGGAGGGGTTTTTTCGCGCAGCAGAATGATGACTAAAACCCCCGGGTAGCATTAGTCGATAATCACCATTAAAAGGAGAAAAAGTGTACAGTACATATGTCTACGCCTATTTTTGGTTATACCAGATGTACCAAAAATATCCTAGGTACTCTATCCGTACAGAGGGCTACATCACAGGTTAAGTCAAACTAACTTTTTCCTCTACAGCAGCTAAGTCAGGCTATTCCTACTAGGTAGGTACTAATCTTAGTATCTCTACGCAGTCAGCATCAGCGCTAGAATCTCTAGAGCCTAGAGGCATATGTAGAATTGGAATTATAAGAAGATATTATAGTGATAATGTCAATGTTGAAATTGGTAGTGGTGCTGTACAAAATGACATAAAGATAAATGCTATTGCGCCATGTACTCTAGTTATGAACTTATGGTGGCCCCTCCCTCCTCCTGCACCTCTTTGCACTCACTAGGCTGCGGGACTTACACTAGTAGATCCTGCCAGGAGTCAGGACGGTCTCCATCATTACCCCATGTCTCTCATCTCAAGACATAGAGTACCTACTCGATGCTTGGTGGGACACACGCTAGAAAGACCATGCGCGAGTGTTACCATGGAACCTTTTTTTTTTTTTCCCTTGGACCAGGAAAGAAATAGATTTGTCTGCGCCCCTCCCCTCCCCCTCCTCGCCACGAGAACTGGGATGCAGAGGACATGTATGGGGAACAGAAGAGGACTTCGTTTCGTCATGCTCCCATCACTGACACGAAGGGACAAACCCCTCCCCCCCGTCTTCTGCTCCTCCTCCTCCTCCTCCTCCTCCCCAAACTCGTCCTCCTCTTCCTCCTCTTCCTCCTCTTCCTCCTCTTCCTCCTCTTCCTCCTCTTCCTCGCCCAAATCTCTAAAGTGAGACAGTCATTCCGTAGCTTACATTTTGCAGGCACCAAAACGGGAAGAGGCGGTTGTCCAGTCTCGAGGGAAAGAAGGGGGGGGAGGTTGATACTGACTAATACTGGTTGTCGTTGATGTTGTCGTTGGTGTTGTCGTCTTGTTCGCGTCGACACTCCTCGGCCGAGATCGGCGTCAAACGGAACTGCCGTAGCCGCGTCGCTAGTTTCGCATTGTGAGCCCGGGGGGGAGGGGGGTGTAGGGGAGGGAGTATCGTTCGGGGTTGCATCATGATTCTTCGTTCATTTCTCGTCGATTTCGGGCGCACATGGTGTCTTGTGTTACACATCATGACAACTTTAACAAAGGAGTAGGTACGTAGAGGAGGGACGGGGGACCGTATCTGGAGCGCGCTGTCCGTAACCGACGGATGGTCCCCTCCCCCAAATTCCACGTGCCAGCTTCGGCGAGCGGCTACATCGATGTTGCATCTATCGGCCGGGCGATCTTGGTCTATAACATCCTTGGAGCTCTTCCATGCGGCTCCCCGTCGGTAAGCATCATCGATTCGGGCATACAGGTAGGCCCCCCGATGCCCTGTTCGTTCGCCCACGTCGCTTTCCGTCAACCCTGGCCTGGAAGTTGGGGTACGATTCTTCTTAAGCGACCCGGTCCAGGGGTCCGGCTTTGCATTCCTCCCCTGCCGCCGCTAGACCTCGCGAGGGAAGCGATAATGCACGAAGCCTGGCCCCCCATGAGTTTTCTTGTGCAACGTGGAAAACAGTTCAACGTTTTTCCAACGCGCTTGTCGACCTTTGTCCTTTGCTATGTGGCTATCAAGGGAGGGGGGGGGGGGCTAGGCGACCAGTCATGAGGGCATGAATGATACGCCTCGCCTTCGAGTCTTGTAACCAAGACTATCGAATGCTGTATCACAGCGTGAGCAATACGAGTGGGATAGTGTGGAGCTTCTGCTTCGAGAAACAGATGCCGACCCATGCCATGCTGCAGAAGGGCATGGAATCAACTGCCTCACGGTACCCGATGGTCCCGGCCGCCTCGGACGGGCCCTGCGGCAGAGGCCGAAGGATGTTGAGCCCCAATGTGTGCCAACGGCGCGTATCCATCAGGAACTTGTCGCCTCCCGTCCAATGCTTTCCGGATGCCGCAGTCATTTGGTGTATCGTGGCATGGCAGGTAACACGGCAAAAGTCATGCTCCCTTGCGGACGTAAGGCGAGTCAGTCAGGGCTGGGCCCTTCGCTTCGCCAAATGTCATCGTCATCACAACCACTGCACCGCGCATGCCGCCTCAATGTACGGATACAGGTAATAGTGTCACCCGCAGACTCCGGAGAATGTAATGTCCACAGTCAGGACAAGGGTAGGGAGAGGATCGAGAGAGAGAGAAAGGGAGGGGACGGGTGGAAGGGGGGCTAGTCCACGAAGATGATTTTCGTCAAAGACGTCAAGACTCGAAATCAGACCCCCCCCCATCCGGGGCTCCAATCTCCATGCAGTTGCTGCTGCACGCAATCGTCGACGAGCTAACCGCCATCTCTCTCTCTCTCTCTCCCCCCCTCCCACCCCCTGCCCTGCCCGGATGGCCGGTTGGCGAGCCTTCTTTCCCGCAGCAAGGAGGATACCTACCTAACTGCCCAGCCAGAGGAAAAAGGATTTTCGATTCGGTTGTTATTGGAGCGATCCATCAATCTCTTGGCCGGTCTCTAACCCGAACGAACAATACCATCAAAGTTCCGACAGGCTGTGGTCGTTAGCAGGCAGGGTTTGCGGGCGCTTGCATCCTGGATCCATTTCTTCCTCCATAATTCACCATCCAAGAACCACATGCTCACGATGAAGTGACGATCCAAACCCTTGAGCCCAGCTGTGGTGGGTATTCGTCACGTTCCGGGTTACGGCCCCTCTCCTACCTAGGTAGTCCGCGTCCTCGACCCATCGGCCGCATGCAGGGAGATCCTTCGTGCATGCACACGAACATCCAATCCAAGAAAAGAACGGATGGTTTTTCATAGGAGCAAGCGGTAAACCATTCTTAATGCCTCAGCTGCATTTCGATGCGCGCGGGAGACTCGTTTTGCCTCGACCAGCCGCCCCTCGGATCCCTCGCGAGCGACAGGTGGGAAAGGCGTTTGCTATTTCAAGCGTGGAACGATGGAACTGATGGGACAATCAGTACAAGTCCGGGAAGTTCTAGTCTCGACTAGGTGTTGATTTCTTGTTCCTCGAAAGCTAGCTGCGTTGGCCCGACAACGATCATGGGGAGAGTTCCATAACGGGGATACATACCATACATATGGTCAGTAATGAACTGCTGGATGGCGCTACTCCCCACACAACAAGCTAGAGTTGGTTGCGAGTTCCCGGATAGGCCTCCATCTGTGCCCTTCAACTATCAAGGCATTCGAACCGCCTCTCGGACGTCGTTGTGAACTACTGACTTGGGCCTGGAAATCTGGAAGACCTGTTAGCCCAAGATCTTTCCGGTCGTTGGGGGGGGGGTCAACGGAATACGCCATAGTCGCAAGTGCAACTTTTGCATCTAGGCCCGAGTTGGTTGTTTTGACGATGCCAGGGCTTATGGTTCCTCGTTAGCCGTTCCGACACAGCCAAAAGCTAGACAGACCGATTGCATCGACTTCAAATCTTTGCAGAGAGGATGAAGTGTTGTTTTCGTCGCGGTTGCCATTGCTGACAAAACGACACGTAAAAATGCAATTGACTTATCACTGCGGTCCTCCTAGGACACCGTTCCGCGTGTTACCTATGGTCACGTTCGTGCTATCTTGGACGAGGCAATCCTTGCAACCGCTAAACTGCTTTAAAATGGTGAATGAGGCCGGTATACTGGCTGGCCAGTACCAAAATCCAAATGCAGAGGGATCTGCCCGTCGTAAAGCTCTTGATACCACCAACATAGCATAAGGTAGCCAGTGGTGGGGTGAGGAGTGGGCAAAAAGCGAAGCAGCCAGCCAATACTCCGTGTCTTCGGTGCGGCTCTCTCATACGACTCCACACTCCGATTGACGTACAGCGGCTTGCGTACCTAGTGTATTAGATAGGTACATACCTTAGTATTGGGTTGCGGGATCAAAGACCTGACCGTGTAGCCATTGAAGGATAGATGGCATGGCTAGCCAATAGTGGCACCCTGAAAAGGTCAAGTTGGCCAGAAGAAGCAATAAAAAGCCGCAAGGTGTGTTCGAATAATTTGAGTCGGACCGTTCATCCAGCCATTTATTCGACGGTTGCTTTTTAGGACCTGGCATCGTTGAATATCTTGACCTCACAGGAATCAATCAGAAAACGCCCGTCTCGATGTGGTGCCAGCACATGAATCAAGCCCCCCCCCCCCGTTGGAATGGTCGAAACGAGTCAGTCTCTACAGTAGATGTTGCCGCGGGGCCGAAGTCGACATGTCGCAGCCGTTGCACAGTCAATCGGTCGAGATGCGCTGACGACTTCTTTTGAAGGACGATCAACTTGTAGAGTCCCCCGACTTTCATGTACCCAATATAACAAAAGATCGAACAAGGGCCGGCCAATATCAATCCCCCGGTACAAGACGTCGATTCCCTGACGGATGAATATTGGTTCTTCTGGCTCCAAGACCCAGGGGAAATAAGTGGCCTACCATTGTCACTTAGCGTTGAGCTTGTTTTTCCACAGCAACCACCGACTGGAGAGGACCTGTCTCACCAAGTTGACAACGAGACCGCATCGTCGTGTCTGACGAGTAAACACTCCGTATGGAACGGCACAGCCGTCCCAACGTAGAAAAAAGCCTTTGTTTTTGTGGTCGAATTGGGCGGCAAGTGAAACATTTTGCGTACACTAGAAGTGACCGCCTCTATGGCTCGATAGGTACTCCACTACCCTCCCTCCGCGCCACTTTTTACGCCAAGCTCCAACGTTGAGAGCTGATGCTTCCAAAAGAGAGAGAGAGAGAGAGAGAGAGAGAGAGAGAGAGAGAGAGAGAGAGAACGAGGTCGGGTTTGGGAGAGCCACGTCAACGCCGACAGATGTGGCGATGATGTCATCGTGTGTGAATCATGTCTGACCAGGACCAAGATTTGTTGGACACAATAAATACGCTGCTCTCTCACATACAGAGTGACCAAGATTATGCAACAGTAGGTGGATGGGATTAGAACCCGACTTGTGTTGGGTGTCACTTGTCGTTTTGTTATTGCCATGGTGTTTCGGACGATTATGGAAATGCCAGATCGGCTTGGATCAGCCAGACTAAGCCCTCCTGTCTATAACCCGGCAGCAACCTCGGCGCAACGGCGCAAGCCACTATCGAGGGCGATCATCAACATATCCATACGCCGGGCCGCTGTCAATGATCAACCTCGAATCTCACTCGGCGTAATTCTCCGATGTCTTTCGAATGCAAGGCAGCCATCCGAGACAGCTGGTGGAAGAGTTGCTTTATGCCTCGTTGACTGCTGTTAGCGTTGTTCGAGGTGCCCCAATGTAAGCTCGAATCCAAGGACGGATTGAGCCCGCCGCCATGTCTTTGTGGTATCTGGATTCGAGTTCAAAATTTGTGATGATGGGAATTGTGTTTGGTGGCTGATGGCTTTTTGCTGGCGGGGATCATTGGCCAGGTTTCCCAGACCAGAGTACCTGGGTAGGGCGACAGGATGCTGGCGAGACGATCGACGCGATCGGCCGGCCGTTGGCAAAATATTGCTGCATTGGGTTTCATGAGCTGTCGTGGCAAGTTTGTAGTCGCACGGGAGCTGCAGCTAGGCGTGGCGGAAGTGGAACAGATGTGGTGAGAAGGAAAGTCGGCGCTGTGATGGCTGCTTCTTTCGTGCCTTCTGACTATGTGGTTAGACACTCGGATCGAATCATTCTAAGCCAAGTCTAGGTGGGGTTGAGAATGGACCCAAACTTGAATATGGAGAAGCTGTTGAGACGGCACGACAGATAGCAAACTGCCCTGCAATGGCCCAAGCCATAATGGAGTCGAAGTGGAGGTCCCAAGGACGATGCCGGAGGGGCGGCCAAGCGTATGTGAAATCGGCGAGGAGCTGGTCTGGGCAGCGCGGGTGCGGCACTTCAGTTGGTAATCATCGCACAGGGTGACAGTCATCTCAAGGCAGCGAATGGCCGAAGCGGTCGACGGGCGACGCACGACTCCCAACGGAGGTCCGAGAGAAGACAGGGGTTGAGATATCGTGTATGCGGTTGATGAGGTAGCGTAGGTCGCCAATGTAGCTGGTCTGAGGCAGCATGAACTCTTGACAGGTGAGAAAAGAAAGAGAAAAAAAGAGGAAGGTGGCGGCAGAAGAATTTGCGTCCTGGTAGATGGCGCGTATTCCTGGGTAGAGACGTTGCGGTCGGGACTTGGCAGGTGAAGCGGCCGTGTGTTGGCTCTGTGTGTCTGAGTGCAGAAGCTGGTCTGACACTGGAAGCAGCGGAAGTCTATCTGCAGTGCAGTGCAGTGCAGTGCAATGCAAGGCAAGCTGTTGCTGATGCTGATGCTGATGCTGGTGTGTTGCTGGTGTGTTGCTGGTGCGGATGATGACGATGAAGTCGGCGTTGGTGATGACGGGACCGCCCATTGCCGCGGGTTCTGGTGCCGGGACTTCAATGGCGCATGTGCTGTAGGGCGCACAGGTACAGGATGGTGCAGTTCCTGGGACGACGGCAGCTGTTTGCGTTTCGAAACATGGGATTCTAGAAATCGGGGAGAAGGACTACGGACAATCAGTTGTTGGACTGGCAAAGACGGCAAACTACCGGTAGTAAGCCGAATTACTTGGGGGCGGAGGTCGATGTAAAACGTCAGGTAGCTGCTCGTCAAGTCGGAGATTGGTCCGATACAAGACGTGGGAACAAGGTAAGAGGAGGGAGGAAGGTACCTACCAACGATGCCTACCTATTTACCTAGCAACCTAGGTAGGTACACAAGATATCCACCCACATAGGTAGGTAGCTAGGTATGTTACCTTGGTGACTACCTCCAGGTAGGTAGGCACCTATCTGGCAAGCACGTCTGGCGGTCTCCCAGCAGGTAGGTGTCAATCATGAGCGCCTCGCTGGAGACCATGCGTGCGTGTGATCTCTGGAGTGGAAGGAAAGAGACGATGGTAGCGTTACGCGCCTCCACTGCCCGTCAATGTCCATTTACCTTCCCTAGGTACCTACCTAGGAAGGTAAGGTAGGTACCTAGGTAGATAGCGAAACGTGCCGGAGGAAATAGCGACTGTCTGTGACTGCCGTTCCTTTCGGTACTTACCTAGGTGCCTAAGTAGGCTTAGTACCTTAGGTACCTTAGGTACCTACCTGCCTACGTAGTAGGTAGGTGTGCAGGGCAGGCATTCGCCCCCACCTCTTCCCCGCCTTCTTTCTCCGGCCCTCCCACCGCCACGGTTCGGTAGCCGGGTTCCGTGCCTCTGAAGTGGGGTCTCGGCTGCTAAGTACTTTGCATTTCTCTTTTGATCTAGGTAGCTATTTTCCATCGTCACTTTGACTTTGTCTTTTTCTCAGGCACCTCGACAGCTGCCCAAGACGTTTGCTCTGTGCTGTGCATAATCTGAGGTGGACTAGTACAGGTCGAGGCCATGCCGGTGCCGAGCAACCCGCAATCACTGCCTTCCTTTAGACTCACCACGCGATCCTCCTCCAACCATGTAAGGCCATGTTGCAACTCATCCTGGTCAAGTCGATAGATAAGTTATCAGCCCACTTTGACCAAGGCGTAAGACGACTGTAAAAGAACTGTGTAGTCAGCGAATACATACTTCTCAGCGGCTCCGTCACGCCTAGCCTGAAAAGTGGCTTTTCACCTTCAAACAACGTTAACCCAGGTTTTCATTCCTCCCCGCTCGGATAAGGCACCCCGAGCTCTGTGCGAGGATCCCGGGCCACTGACCACCAGTTTGATTGACGCAGTACGCTACTAGAGTTTCGGCACGGAGTACCATATGGTTTGCCTCTCCTCCTGTTCGTCTCAGGAACTGCGGGAATTGCGTGTCTTCCGTCATCGAGATGACTGGGCCACGCGCGACAACCACTGCATAGCATACCTAGTTCGCGCTCTCTCTGTGCTCCTTACCAGTGGATGCTCGGCGACACTCCGGCCACTCTCCTGTCTGTCAGTTTTCCTCGTCAGCGGTGACTGTGAGTCGGTACTCCATCCGAATCATGGGGGCCTGAGGAACGGGAAAAGTCCCATTGGGGGAGACTCGCGCAGAGGCGGAGAGCTGAGATCACTGCCTCGAAGAGGGAGGCGGGTGACGAAAGGCAGAAACACAGCACGCATCAGGTCCGGTTGCCCCAGCCCACAGCGTCATCAGCTTCGACAGCAAGACGACAGCGAGCTCGAGGCTGACAGTGGATGACGAGGACACTCCAACCCTCTCGGGAGTCTTGTCAACGCTGCCCAATGGGGGCCGTCGGAAACAGGTCAGTCATTCTGGGTACGTGGCCTGAGTCACGGCAACGGGCTCCAAAACTCTACGATTTGGCGAAGCGAGCATGCCGCTTCAATAACGATGAGTGATGTTGCAACATCGGATCGCATCTACCATCCGAAGCTCGATGACTTTGCTTGATCCGGGCCACTGCCGAGATACTCACTTGCAGGGGTGTTCGACGGACGAAGTGTTCGTTCGATACCCACTGCTTTCATGTGCCGTATTTTGCCCAGAGCTTCATTCCGGAGATACGTACTACATTGTGTGTCTACAGCATGGATGAAACCC
>PJEX01000475.1:0-31766 GCA_005350895.1 Colletotrichum tanaceti | reverse complement strand
CCCCCCCCCCCCCCCCCCCCCTCTTCCTTCACAAACATTTATTTTTTATCCCTTCCCTCCCCTCCCGCCTTATCAACCGCAACTCTCTTCGCACCAAGCTCAAGTTTCCCGATTTTCCAAAGGCAATTTTACCTCGAAAATGTGAGTTTCGCCCTCGACTGTTCCTGCAATTGCAATTGCACAAGTCCCCCGCCCCCCTTTTGCTTTGTTTGCCCTCTGCCTCTCTCCCTCTGCCCCCTTTCTGGCCAGCGCTCTCCCCCTCGTCTGCTCCCTACCCTGCTTCGCCATGCGGCACCCGTGACCTCCCCCTTCGCCCTCTCGTCGCATCAATTGCATGCGACAAGACACACCAAGGACTGCCGTCTAGTCCAGCCCAGCCCGGCCCATTCTAGCAACGCAACCGCTCCAGACGCAGACCCAGACGCAGACCCAGACGCAGACCCAGCTCCAGAACGGCTACAACCCGCATCGCATCGAAACGCAACGCAACGCGGCTGTTCAGTCCAGCGCACCTGCAAAATTCCGACTGCTCGCCCCCACAGAATCTCCGTTTCGGCCACTGGTACATGGACCATTCGAGGCGACTCTGCTGTTGCGTCGCCGTCGGTATTGAGCGATGCGGCCGGTCCCGGTGATCCGCCGACCCCGCCCGCTCGTTGCCTTGGTCGCAAACCCATAGCATCGTCGGGTTTACGCATCGTAGCCACCTACCGCACCCATGACCAGCACAACGCGGCCTCTCGACTCGACCCATCACCCTGAAAAGTCACCTACAGCCACACACATGAACTGCACTGTGCCACAGCAGACCGAAGATCGAATCGACCTTCTGTCAACAACGGATCGGTGGCGTACAATTGCACCGTTTCACTTGCTGCCCACCGTGCCATCGACCCCGCGCACTGGATTTTGAGCCGATGCGCCGCTCACGCCTCATCCCGAAACCCCCCTCAGTGTAGCATTTGCGATATCTTCTCATCCGCACCACGGCTACTTCAATGGCGATGTCCACCGCCGACACTCACAAGTCGACCCAGCAATGTGCTCTTACGAATGGAACAACAACAAGAATCCCAATGCGCCACTCGACTGCGTTGTTGCCGACTGGACATCCGTTGCGATGCTACTGCGGACACTGTACCAAGGTCCGACCGACCCTGCGGGCTGGGTCGGGCTGTTTTTTGACTCAATACTCTGCTTTGTCTCCAAGACTGGGTGTCGCGACTGCGTGCTGCGTGCGTGGCAAACAGCAGATGCGCGATCTTGATTGCTATCGACAAACAAACTAACATGAACGATTCTAGCCACGATACCACTAAAATGTCTTCCCTCTCTCGTCGCGCCTGCTACAAGTGTGGCAATGTTGGCCACTACGCCGAGGTCTGCTCTTCTGCTGAGCGCCTCTGCTACAACTGTAGGTTCCCGCGCTTATCAATTCCTCTCCGATCTTGATCGCTGACTGTAGAACGCAGGCAAGCAGCCCGGCCACGAGTCCAACGGCTGCCCTCTGCCCCGCACGACCGAAGCCAAGCAGTGCTATCACTGCCAGGGCCTTGGCCATGTGCAGGCCGACTGCCCTACTCTGCGTTTGAGCGGTGCTGGCACGAGCGGCCGTTGCTACAACTGTGGTCAGCCCGGCCACCTCGCTGTAAGAACTCCTCGACCCTACAGCATTCACAACTTGCGTTGTTGACTTTCGAGAAGCGTGCTTGCCCCAGCCCCGCCGGTGTTAATATGGGTCGTGGCGGCCCCGTTCCCCGCGGTGCATTCGGAGGTTACGGCCGCGGTGGCTTCGCTAGTGGTCCACGCCCCGCTACCTGCTACAAGTGCGGCGGCCCCAACCACTTTGCCAGAGACTGCCAGGCTCAGGCCATGAAGTGCTACGCTTGCGGCAAGCTCGGCCACATCTCGCGCGACTGCACTGCGCCCAACGGTGGCCCTCTCAACACTGCTGGCAAGACCTGCTACCAGTGCGGCGAGGCTGGCCATATCTCCCGTGACTGCCCCCAGAAGGCCACTAACGGCGAAATCCCTAACGAAGTCGACATGACGGCTGCCCCCGGCATCCCCCAGCCCGCTGTTGCGCCCATCGCGCCCATCGCGCCTGTCGCTTAGGCGGCGATTGAGGCCATGCCCACCCCTGATTGAGGCGACTTTCTGGCCTCGGCCAGCGGAACTGGTCCGCGGATTGTGCTAGTACTCACATCTGCGGTGTTGCTCGTGCGACGCTTCCTTACGTTTTCAGTACGACCTTTCATGCCCCTCGAACTTATCTACTACTACTGCACCTCCCCCCCTTTTTCATTCTAGTTATTACTTCATTTTTGCATAAAATGGGCTTGTCGCCAACCGGCATTCTTTGCTTTACACGGCGTCTACATGGATTCCCCTTCGTCAACACGATTCATTTTCTGGAACAAAACGGGAAAGGCTTTCCTTCTTCATAGCACTCTTGGTTTCTTGCAACGACTCTCACGACGAACGGTCTCAACGTATTTGAATGCATCTTCGTTCCGATACCTGGAAACCACAACTTTTATGACTCTCACAGCCACCTACGCCCAGTTGGATCGACTCGGCCGGCCACTTTCGGTCGGATTTTCCTCGAAGTAGTCCAGCAAGCGCGTTGCTTGAGACTGCACGCGATACAGCGACGGAAAAGGAGAACATATCATTGGACAGAGCGGTTTCGATGCAACTTGCGGCTGGGGATTCGAACTGCCGTTATGCATGGTCTGCAGAGGCCCGGACGGACAGCTCATGCTGGGTCCTGGTCGATTGCCGACTGATCATTACGGATTAGGAAAGATTCTTGGGATGGAAGACGGGGCTTGGGGGGAGAGGTGAGAGATTCGAGTATCTTATGAAGAAGAAGAAGAGTTTTGGGGCGGTGGAAGTGGTTGTTGAGTAGAAGACCCTTTCGAAGGGAGAATGGTGGACACCCCTGCAAAGCTGTTGTGGCGGGACGCACAAAAAAAGAAGCTGTTGTTGTTTGAGCTGTCCGAGTGTCTTTGGAGGAGGGGCGTTGCAGTTGTGACGGGTGATCTGAACAACACAATGCTGTGGCGTGTAGGACGCAGCGGGAGGGGGCGGCCGAGGATCCGTACCTAAGCCGAAGCCCACGCCGTAGCGTTGGGACTGAAGGAGATGCCGACCTTCCTACGATTTACGAAGGAAAAAGACACCGCCGCGAATGTTACGCAAGCTATTGCTACCCGAAGTAGACATGGCGGAACTTAAGAACACGACACTGGGAGGAGAGCTCGGGGCTCGCTCGCATGGGAACCGGCATGGCCAGTACTGGCATGGGGCTGATATGAGGCCGAATCATCGCTCAACCCCCAAAGTATTGCTTGGGATCAACCTGGCATCATTGGCGATGACCAGGTTGATCTCGCCTTTTCTAATGGCCGCTCTTCGGTTACCGAAATAATTGAAGCACCGCCACAAGTCCCTCCGGCGCAACCGGACGTAGGTGGAGACCGGCGGCACGGCAGAAGCTCTGGCCATCCGACCCGACCACCCGTGGATTCCCTCTACACTACCTAGGTACCTAAGGTAGGTACTCTTGGTGTGGGGATATGGATCTTTCTGCCGTTTCTCGCCACGTCATGCCAACGGGGCCCCACTGCAAACCATGCAACCTAATCCTAATCATCGCTCTCATGACCCCAAGACGGAATGCTTGTGTGCAGGCTGCGCAATGGCGCTTCCATGCGACTTCCACTCCTTGCGCTGCACCCTGTCTTACCCTATGCTTAGTGGCCCGCCGCAGATGGTCCAGCCGGCCGGAGCGGGGTAGATGTAGGTAGCCTGCTTATTATTCCAACGTAACTCGACACATGAGGCGATCGTGCATGTAGCAGTCAGTCTGCATCGCCGACGCCATCCTATGGACGTTACTGTCATGCTATAGCCCAGAGGTGTTGGGGAAGCTGTCAGCTTAGCCCACCTATCTCATGCTTCTCTGCCCTTCTGCCTGGTGGCTTGTGATGGCCTAGCTGCGAAACGGGTCACGAGTGTAGCACAACTCGGAGACAGTCACAGCATTGCCAGCTTCTCATGCAGCCAACGCGCACGTCGAGCCACAGCGCTCGCCCGAGATTACCGTCATAAGCCAACACCTATTGGCTGGACACAGAGCCTCATCATACCAGGCTAGACCTGCGAGGGACTTTAGGCCTCTGTGCTTGTCTTTATCTATGTGTATATACGCAGGAGTCAGGTATTTATGTGCGAGAAAGGCGCCGCCCTCCTCAGCCTGCAACCTGGGGCTCGGTTGGTAGAAAGACTAGTCTCACGCTGATGCATGCCTGCTTTCTCTCTCTCACCCTGGTTGTTCTTGCGCCAGCACCTTCATATGGCTTTTAGTTCTCCAGACGTCGTATTGCACTTTCCAAAGTTTTGTGGGTTTGCATGGCGAGATTGCCTGCCTCGTCAGCTCTGAAGACACGGCAACGCAGTCAAGCCGAGACTGCCCAAATAGGTAGCTCGTTTCAACAACTGTATGACTATTAGAAGGTGCGATACGCATAATCGGCTCCTCGGCTTGTAACTGCCTCGCTATGCAATCTCGGATGTTTCCCGTCATGTCTTTTGGGGACAGCTCCGACTCAGACTCGGAGTCCAGTTCCTCATCCGCGGGGATCAGCATCACCCCACCACACCATCGAAAATATATAGCCAGCATGCCCGTAACCGTCAGCAAACCTCGAAAGACGAAGCAACAACCTCCCCAGGAAATCATTGACGAGTTTTGGGCGAAGTTCACTACCAAAACCCCAGGCAAAGGTCCGTCCTCTCCCTGGTGCAAATGATGGTCATGGCGTGGTTCGAATCCCAATACCTAGGCTAATCGGTGTCATCAGCTACCACTGTCGTTCCCCAGAATGCATACGCAGAGAGGGCTGCGAAGCGATCTGCCACTGCCACAGGCATTGGCACTCAAGTTTCGTACGACGAGGCCGCAACTGTCTGCAGAGCCAAAGTCGAGAAAATCGTACAGGAGTGTCGGAGGGTAAACCAGCGATACAGAGACCCTCATTACGATATTGAGTTCGACCTGAAATTTGGACGGCGAGATTGTCTCGAATCGCTCCGTAATACCAGGGGTGAAGACCCGCCACAGTCCACGTTCCACCCCAAGGCCGTCAAGCGAGTTGTCGATATCTTTGACAGCCCGCAGTTCTACATTGACGGGCCTACGGCTAATGATGTACGCCAAGGTAGGGATGGGGACTGCTGGCTGATGGCTGCGCTGTGCAACCTCAGCAACAAACCCGGACTGATCGAGAGGGTTTGCGTTGCCCACGACCAAGATGTCGGCGTGTACGGGTTCGTCTTTCACCGAGACGGAGAATGGTACAGTGAGATCATTGACGATAAGGTATTCAGCTGCCCACGCTATACTCCCGGGTCAAACTGGCTCGGCCGGCGGCAGCGGTGACCTGGGCCGATACATGACACTGTTGCTGACGTGCATGGCAGCTATACCTCACAAAACCTGACTACGATGAAGGCTATCTCGAACGTATTCTGTGGGAAGACCGGGAACGTGTCAACTCCGAGGAAGCCTACAGACGCATCTATCAGACAAACAGCGGCGCGCTGTATTTTGCCCAATGCGAGAATCCAAACGAAACTTGGTTGCCTCTCCTCGAGAAGGCTTATGCAAAGGCGCACGGCGACTATGCGTCTATCGAGGGTGGTTTTACCGGCGAGGCCATCGAAGACCTTACTGGAGGCGTCACATCCGAAATATACACGACCGACATCCTTGACAGGGAGTATTTTTGGAATGAGAAGCTCCTCAAAGTCAACCAAGACTGGCTTCTTGGCTGCTCCACAGGATTCGCATCGAGAGGCTGGGGTGAACGGAAGGGCATCATAGAAATGCATGCCTATAGTGTCATGAAAGCAGTCGAGATGGATGGCCACAGACTGGTCCTACTGAAGAATCCTTGGGGCAAGGGGGAATGGAAAGGCGCCTGGAGTGAGTCTAGTCTTAGGACCATGTTGCGTATCACTTGTCATTTCGTGCTAATACGGAGCAGGTGACGGCTCTAAAGAATGGACCTCGGAGTGGTTGCAAAAACTCCAGCATACGTTTGGCGACGACGGAGCTTTCTGGATCTCCTACGACGACCTTCTCAAGAAGTACAACATCTTTGACGCGACTCGGCTCTTTGGCCCTGACTGGGAGGTCACGGCAATTTGGACAACTCTCTCCGTGCCATGGACACTGGATTACCACGATACATACTTCGCCTTCACAATCTCGAAGCCAGGACCCGTGGTTCTTGTTCTGGCACAACTGGATGAGCGCTACTTTCGGGGGCTCCAAGGACAGTACAGGTTCGATTTGCAACTTCGTCTGCACAAAGCCGGCCAGGAGGACTATGTCGTACGGAGTCAAGCATCTTACCGCATGAACCGGTCTGTCAACGTTGAGCTTGATCTCGAAGCTGGTAGCTACGAGGTCCTCGTCAAGTTGGATGCAGTACGAAACGACCAGGTCCTTCCCATTGAACAGGTTATTCGCAATAACGCCAAGGGGCGCCGCGAGAAGCTGATCCGGATGGGTTTGGCATACGACCTTGCTCACAGCAAAGGGAAGGTTTCCGAGTCACCTAAGGAGAAGGCAGCCAGGGAAGCCCACGGAAAGAAGCAGAGGGAAAAGAAACGGGCTGAGATCAGACGCAAGATCCTTGAGAAACGAGAGCAGGACCATTACCTCAAAACCAAAGCCGTCAAGAAGAGGCAAAAAGAGGAAGTAAAACGCAAGGCACGGCAAAGGGCCAGAATGGAGAAGCTTAAGGCCTCCAAAGGACCTTGCCCTTTGCCACCGAAGCAACCAGACATCGATGCCGCCACCTCGGCGGTCTCAGAGCTCTCAAAACCAACATCCGGAAAGCGTACTCGGATCCGAGAAGTCGATTGTGCGGATCTTGAGTTTGCGACCAGCGTGTTGAGAGTAGAAGAAAAGGTTCAGAGTCACGGCAAGCCTAATAGCCATACAGAGGTGACAGTTGCTGGAGAACCATGTGTCTTGCCTCGAGCCCAAGACGGAGCGAAACCGCCCACTAGCAAGCAAGCCGGGATACTCGCTCTTTACTCCGAAGACATGTCCACAGAATTGCCAAATCCAACTCTCGATACCCGGCAGTCGAAAGTTGATGCGCGCCAGGTCGCCAGTGTCAAGAGCGAAGACCACGAAGCCACTCCGCAAGCGAGCGAAGCAGCCATAAGTAAGGCGACAGCCCCTTCAGAAGCCTCCGAGCCTTTCCTATGCGAGTCCGACGAAGATGACTTTGCGAGTGTTTCCAGCTTGTCGGAGCTCTCGGAGCGTGAACTGGAACTCCATATCGATGCAGTGGAGGCACAAGAACGCGCGCCTGTAGGTCGTATGCCGCCGCAGCCAGCCGCGGCAGCATCCGTGGACGACCAGGACGAGTTCGAAAGGGACCCTTGGAACGCCGTGGCTGTCGTAGGCCTTCGAATATACTACAAAACATCGGAAGATTACCAAGACGAAGTTATCGTCAAGCTGCGAGTCGTACGACCAAGCCCCTACGACGAAGCAGAGGAAGGGCCGCCCGAAGCCTCAGATCCGGGCGACAACAAGTCGAAAGGCTTGGATGTGGACGATAGCGCCAAAGATGCCACTCTGGAGGGTGAGATTCAACAGCGAAAGAAGAGCATCAGGCCTACCAGCGAGGATCTCGGCGATGCCTCCCCATCCAAGGCCTGTGACGATCTTGTCAGAGGAATGAGAGCCGCAGCAGGTGCCGATAGCTCTCTATTGAGAGCAAACTTCAATGTTTGAGGTTGGGGGGGGAACTCAGGCAAGACCTTGGCAGGGAATGGATTGGACAAGTTGCTTTTGTTGATATTTGGGGTATTCTCGTAACCTAGAACCTAACGCCTCTCCCCTGTTGGTATTCGTAACAATATACAGTTATGACCCTGTAGGGTCGGGTATTTGCTTCTCACTTTTCTTTTGTCGTTGCGTTTGTCGCCCTTGAGATGTCGGTTAGAAGTTGTTGAGGAGGTCGTCAAGCTTTCGTTTCTCTCCCGAAGCCACGGATCTCACGGCGAGGGGGTCGTCCTCCCCGAATGAGCTCACGGGCTCCGTGGACGCGGGCAGAAGGCTGACGCGGCCACCTACACGTGCCAAAAGAACTCGCATACTCTCCATCTCCTTCTCTACCTCGCCGTCGCGGGTGATAAGGTTCTCCTGCACGCCGATGCCGTCATCGTCGGAGCGGAAGGGGTCGAGTAGGGCCATCATGCGCCGCAAACGCTCAAGGCGGGCGGTGGTCTGCTGCCTCTGCTCAGCGAGCGATTTGAGGCGATCTACTTGCTCTGTGTACCGCTTGGCCTCCATGGGATACATGGTCACGTCGCGGTCGACCAGCCAAGTCGGCGGAAGGGACTTCACGGCAGCCTCCTCGGCTTTTGTGCTAAACTGTCAGATATCCGTGCTGCCGAGGGCGGCCATGATAAGAAGCGTGCCTGGGGGTACCATGAAAATGACATACTAAGGTCCAAAGAGAGAGACAGACCCTCGGCCGGCTCGTGGTCCTGTGCCGCGGGCGGCTGAGACAGGTAGAGGGCGTCGATCTGCTCGGCGACGTGGCGACTCGCCTGGTGCGAGTAGGCGCGTCGCGAGTGCTGCAGTACGGTGGTGTTGAGGCGGGCGACAACATGCTCAACGACCGGGTCCGGGAGGGGGGACTCGGCGGCCTCGTTTGCGGCGAGCCAGGGGCGAGAAGGTCGGAGGGGCTGCGAGAAGAGACGGGTCTGGGCGGCGAGGAAGGCTTGTTTCTGGGCGATTACCGTCGGCGGAGGGGCCTGCGTTGATGCCATCTTGAGTCACAGGGACGGATACACGCAGCAGCTGGGCGTATCTGTGTATAGAGGGTACTGGAATGGAACGACATCCAGGATGGGCTATCTGCCTATCCAAAGTACCTAGGTGTCTAGGTGGATAGGAATCGAACATAGGCCGGATGGACCGAGGGGTGACGCTGAACGGGGACGGAATTACGGCGGGGTGCGCGCGGACACGGGGGGGGGGGGAGGGGGCAGCGGCAGCCACGATAGGTCAAGTGGGACTGAGCACGTTGGGAAGGTGGGTCCTGGGCTGCTTTTTGTGTCCTGTCACCTGTGGCATCTACCGTGTAATACTACGTCAGTATGTAGGTCCCCAAGCTGTAACCCTCCTTCCTCCTTCACATCACATCACATCCAGATCCTGACCAAGCGCCGGTCACTGGGCACAGTTCATTATTTCTTTTCCAGCAAGAATTCTTTTTTGCACTAAGGTGCTAGCCTCACACGTCCACGTCGAAGCTCCATCTCACTGCGTCCATCGAGGGTCTAGCTCAACCTCGCTCCACCAAATTGAATAAAAAAAATGCAAGAATGGGTTCGAAAGAGAGCCGCCGCCCCTTGCTCACCGTCTAGAAGCTTAGAATCTAGCAAAAAGCTCGTTCCGCTTGGGACTTTCGCCCGACGCCATCGCAAGCCATACTCAAAGACGTGCCATACCTGTATGTGATCGATCCAATTCGCCGGAGTCTCAAAAATCTATTGGTGTGTGCCGCCGCCTTGGCACCATGTCTGCAGTTCTCCAACCTCTGACAGGCGAAGCACAATGGTGGCACAGCACAGAGCAGCGCGACTGAGATGCACACGCAGGCAACGGCACGAAGCGTGCGGCGCATTGCAGTATTCGCAGCCAGCTTTTTGACGACAACACACTCTAATCTACCTTACCTTACCTCTACTGTTAGCCACGACCCGCAGCGGCAGCACCAGCTTGCATTCCCCCCTTCCCGGTGCCCGGCATCCGCGTATGCGGCCATGCGATGGATGTGATAGACCTCATTGAGGCACAGGAAGGCACACCGCTGGGGGAGGGGGCACGTATCGAAGCTTTCTCCGTCCTTGAGTTCGTCCCTGCCCGGCCCCGCCATCCATATCGACACTAATGCGGCCCGCATGCACTCGAATTCTTCCGTACGGCCGCATAGACCAGGGCGGTCCTTCGGCTCACTCACCATCTGCACGTCAGGCTTTTCCACCTCGTTCTGAAAGGCCAAGGTGAAGGGTACGGAAGGAGAGGGCTTCTCGGGGGCTGTCACGCATGGTAGTGGCGGCTCTACCGGTGAGCGGTCCTGCGACGCCTTCCCGGGCGCCACTCTCCCTCCCATGGCTAGTCTCCATCCCCAGAGCCTCTCTTTACCCTGGTCGCCTGTTCGAGGAGCATCGCCCCCTCGTCAGTCTGGAAGCAGGTCCCGGTTCCCGAGGGTGTATTCTCACCTACTCGGCCGACGCGAAAGCGTTGTGCAACGTCTTGTGGAGGAAGTTGCCGCCAAGCTCGGCCTATCTGGCGTGCCATCGTGCCATGCAGCTCGTGAGACATGGCCTTGGTGCGCTGTCAGGACGGCTAGTCCTGCGTGCCCAGCTTCTGTGATGCGTCTTTTTGTAGAGGATCCAGACGTCTGTTTCCAGCCCTGTCCCGATCTAGCCTGCTCGGTGCTTGGACGAGAGAAGCCATCGACCATTGCCCGTCCCCGTCCTGCTTCTCTCTGCCGCCAGGCTAGGGCTTACATACAACTTGGAACAAGCGTCCGGTATCCTGGAGAGCCGACAATTGCTTGCCTGGGCCTCTCAACTTATATGAAAGGCCCCTGCCCCCCTTCTCGTTTCTCTGCCGCAATGTCCTTCCTTGTGAATTATGGAAACTCATTTCCTCGTTCTTCAACAGACAAGAAGCAAGCGAGAAAAAGTGGCGGCAGCGTTGTTTCACCTCCCAGCTCACCTCACCTCGTCCCAAATCCCCTCCGAGGGCCGCCGTCATGTCTTGCACTCCTCATCGCTCAACGCCTCCCGCCAACAGCTTCATCGCTCTTGCGCGCAAGATCTACAACCCCATCGGATTCAAAAAGGGATACAACTTTGTCCTGTTCGTCATTACGGCGGGAGGCATGATGGGCTTCGCCCTCGCCCGGATGATGTATTTCAACATTGACGGCGTCTTCTGCAACCCGGACCATAAGCAGCGGGCTCTTCCGGGAGAATGTTACTTCTACCAGTCCGGGACGGGGCGGGCTGGCATCATAATGCACCTCACCGGGATGCTTCCGGGTGGTTTTCTCGCCTGCCTGCAGTTCGTGCCTGTCATCCGCCACAAGGCCATACTGTTCCATCGCCTCAACGGATACCTCGTCCTCCTCCTCAGCATTGTGGGGATCATTGGCGTCTTCATGATCACCCGCCGATCTTTTGGGGGCAGTGTGAGCATACAGACGGTGATGTGCACCGGGAGCATCATGTTTCTCAGCGCGCTGGGTCTTTCCGTCTACAACATCAAGAAACTTCAGATCGAGCAGCACCGTGCCTGGATGCTGAGAGCTTGGGTATACGTGAGACAGACCAATGCACATCGTTTCTCTTGAACAGAATGAAAGGCTAACCAAAGCTCTTCATAGGCCGGCTTCATCGTCACCATGCGCATCATCAGCTTCCTGGCCGTCATGATCACAGCCGGCTCGGGCTACTACCAGGTAAAGCAGTGTGCTGTGCTGGACTTCATCTTCAAACACAACCAGACCCGGGTCCTCGATCTCTACTCAGACTGCGGGGGCTACTACTCGGGCGAGAACCCCAGTCTCAACGTCATCGTAAATGGCAACTACTACGCCCGCCAGCCCGCCGAGATCGCTGCCGGTTTCACTTCGGTCTTCGACGCGGGGTCATGGCTGGCTCTGGCAATCCATGCCATCCTTGTTGAACTCTATGTATGTCCTTTCGTTGGATTCCAAGCCCGTGTTTCTTTTCAATTGTGTGATTGACGAGGGCGGACCAAGTGCTGACGAGCTTGCCAGCTTCATTTGACCCCTGCGGAGGCCGAGCGTCTCCGCCGCATATCGTATCACCGCCAGCTAGAGGCCGGGATGAAGAACGCCGGCAATGCGGGCCTGACCGTCCAGAGACTGGGAGACGCGGAGCCTTGGCTGCCGCCGGTGGAGCTACAGCGGGCGGAACATAGCAGAACCCCGAGTCTCGACGGAGAGATGAGAGAGAAAAGGGCGAGAGCGGCATGAGAAGTAGCGAGCTTTCTAAGCTGTGTGGTTCCAACATGAAAAATGAGGCCCGCGGGCGAGCGGATCCGCGGTGAAAGAATTCTAATGAATACATGACAGGTATGGATTGGGACACGGCGGAGGCGTTGAGATGATATTCTTGGCATTTGTTACGCTTCACCCTCCACTTCACGTGGCCGAATCAGTCATCCGAACATATATGGACATGGAGGATGGATTTCATTCATTGATAGTTATCCCGAGACTAAAGTACATGTATCTCATTAAGCAAGCACCTGGTTTGGGAAAGAAAGATATCTTTTGTCGTGACACGTGAGGCCCTGCCACCCCTTTTTCTTCCTTTTTTTTTTTCCTTCTCTTCCTTTTTTCTTTTAGAGACCCGACCACCAAAAGGTCTCACCAACCTTGAAGCTGCCCTTGACGGCCTTGTCCGTCAAGACACTGCTGTCGCTGACGATGACCTCGTACTCGCCCTCCTCGGCGCACCACTGGTGGCGCCCCTCGTCGAAGTAGCTGGCGGCGTACTTGGTCTCAATGTCGACCGTGACCTTCTTGCTCTCCCCAGCCGCGAGCGAAACCTTGGCGAAGCCCTTGAGCTCCTTGAGGGGGCGGTTGATCTTGGCCTTCTGCTTAGGCGCGACGTACACCTGCACGACCTCGGCGCCCTGCACTTTGCCCGTGTTCTTGACCGTGATGTCGACGGCGATCTTGCCGTCCTTCTCCGCAACCTTGAGGTCGCTGAAGCCAAAGCTCGTGTACGACAGGCCGTGGCCGAAGGGGAAGAGCACGGGGCGGTCAATGTACTCGTAGTAGCGGTACCCGATGTAGACATCCTCACCGTACAGCGTGCGGCTGGCCTCGGCGCGGTAGTTGAGGTAGGCCGGGTTGTCCTGGACGCGCTCGGGGAAGCTGAGGGAGAGCTTGGCCGAGGGGTTGACATCGCCGAAGAGCACGTCGGCGATGGCGTTGCCCGTCTCATTGCCGCCGTACCAGGCCTGGACGAGGGCCTTGACATCCTTGACCCAGGGCATGCGCACCGGCGTTCCCGACTGGTTGACGACCACGGTGTTGGGGTTCGCCTGGGCGACGGCCGAGATAAGCTTGTTCAGGTAGCCCGGCAGGTCCATGTCGGCGCGGTCGTTCCCCTCTGTCTCCCAGTCCGCGTTGAGACCGGAGCAGATAATGACCTGGTCGGCGTCCTTGGCGAGGGCGGCGGCCTTTGCGATCTCGGCCTGGTCGTCGATAACCTTGCAGCCGCCGATGCGTAGGGCACCGCCGCCAAAGACGACGTTGTCGCCCTGCAGCTTGGACGACGGGGCCGAGGCGAACTCGACCTTGAAGGTGTACGTCTCGCCCTTCTTGAGCTCGACGCGGCCCTTCTCCTCGAGAGTGGCGGCGCCGAAGAAGGCGTCGCCCTGGCGCTGCTTTGTGCTGTTGTCGATGACCAGCTTGTCGTTGACGAAAAGGTTGGCCGTGCCGCAGACGATGAGGCCGAGCTCGTAGGTGCAGTCCTCCTCGGCGACGAAGGAACCCTCGAAGTCGGCGTACCAGAGCTTGGACTTGAACTTCGGGTTGTAGTAGTCGACGAGGAGAAGCTCCGTCTTCGTCAGGACAAGCTCGTCGAGGCACTCGCGGCTTTGTTCCGTCGGGGGCTCGTTGTAGGCGCGCATCGTCATACCGGGCCTGCCATCGGCCGACTTGCAAACATTGCCGAGGAGGGGGAGGAGTTTGTGGGAGTAGGCACCCTCGGTGTACTCCGGGGGCGACTCGAGCTTCTTGCTAATGCCGTCAAAGGGGGTGACGGCGTAGTAGGCGGCCAGAGAGGCGGAACCACCTCCGTGGTAGGTGGCAATCTTGGCGTTGGGGCCGATGACAACTGTCTGTGGGCGTGAAAGTCAGCAGATGCCATTGATGACACGTCCCGTGAATGCTTGCTTACCTTTTTGTCCTTCTTCAGGGGAAGCACGTTGTCCTCGTTCTTGAGAAGGACGATGCTCTCCCCGCCAATCCGTCTCAGCAACTCGGCGGTCTCGGGGGTGTCGCCCGTCTTCTCAGGGGCACCCTCGGGAATGCCCGTGGCCACAGCCTTCTTGATGAACTTGAGCATGGCGCGGGCTCTCTCGTCGAGAACGTGCTGACGGACCTTATCCGTCGACACGTTAAACTTGAGAGGCTCTCCGCGGAAGCGAGGGGGCCCGGGCATCTCCAGGTCGAGGCCGGCGTTGGCCGCCTCCGTCGTACTGTAAGTTCCATACCAATCGCTCATGATCATTCCGTCCCAGCCCCACTCCTTGCGAACAAGCTTGTCCAGCAGGTCGGCGTTCTCACTGCAGTAGGTGCCGTTCACGCCGTTGTAGGCCGTCATGAGAGCGCCTGGTGTGGAGTCGCGGAAGGTCAGCTGGAAGGGGAGGGCGTAGATCTCGCGCAGCGCGCGTTCCGTCACAATGCTATGGACGGCATTTCGCCTGTGCTCCTGGTCATTGCACACAAAGTGCTTGGGGGTCGCCTGGATACCGGTGCTCTCGATGCCTCTCACGATGGCAGCGGAGCCGAGACCAGCCAGAACCGGGTCCTCGCCAATGGATTCAAAACCTCGGCCGCCGAGCGGAGATCGTTGCATGTTGATGGTGGGGCCCAGAATGCAGTGGGCTCCCTTGAGCTTGGCCTCCTCGCCCATCTTCTTACCAGCCTCCTCGAGGAGCTCAGTGTTGAATGTGGCGCCAAGTGCCGTCCCGCAAGGGAAGCAGGCGGCCTTGATGCCATTAAAAAACTTGGTGCCGCGAACGCCGTTAGGGCCGTCGGAGAGCCGGATTGAAGGGATGTTGTGATTGGGGAGGGCCTTGGTGTGCCAGAAGTCGATGCCTGGAGAGATTCAGTGGTCAGCTTGCCACGGGCCCTCCTGCGAGATACTCGTCGGGTTGTTTCAATGAAGGGGGGTATTGAAACAGCGTGGGACGCAGACGTACCTGCAAGAAGATCAACCTTCTCCGAGACGGTGAGCTTCTTGAGCACCTCTTCCACATCAAAGTCGGCCATTGTAAGTTCTAGGATGCAGCGGGCACTGGAAATGGAGTGGGTATCAATAGAGCAGCTTCGACAAGGAACAATGCCGGCTTCGAGAGGTTGAACAGGCAACGAAGAGGAACAGTCAAGAAGGGAGAGTGTATGATGAGCAAGAGAGAAGCAAGAAGAGCAACAACGAGCCTTCATCGATGGGCCATGCTGTTAAATAGATTGGTGACGAACTTGGGAAGCGGGACAACTCCGGACACGGTGGGCATCACATCCTAGGTTGGATTGCCAGCATCCCGACCCCCGTCTTCGGATCCTACGCGACAGGTGCTACTTAGACCCGGCAACCGGCGCGGCTACCGAGGAACGACTGGCAAGTCGCGCATGTTTGTATGCAGCCATCGTTAGCAACGTCAGTATTTCCCCAACCGCGCCATGGCAGCGCAGCCCCTCCGAGCCATTCAGCCGGCGAGCAGAAAGGTGGAGAGCTCTCCTCTAACAGCCCGGAGCTAGGGGACCGGATTGGGTCCTTGACAAAGCCAAGACCTCGAGAAATGTGAGACGCGGTCAGGTGCGTCCACTGAGATAATCAATCCTATTCGACAGCGTCCTTTACCCCAGGATTTGTGCCCCTCAGCGGCCGGTTGAAGCTCGGATGGCGTCCCCGCCGTAGTGTTTTGGTCTGGTTTTAGGACCCCATCCGGCGGCTGCGGATTGGCCAGCTCATGAGGGAGTTGATGTTGAACATCGTTCCGAAATCCCGCCAGGCGACACGATGGTGGGGCAATGTGACGCATGGCCACAACTGCGCCGGTTGAAGTTCGGATGGTCGCGAGTTAGCGTCGGATGGCTCAATGGTTTTGCCGCAGATTAGCCTTGTCATCTCCCTATGTCGAACGAGGTTTAGCCGACATAGCGGCAAGTGGGACGGTGTCATGTGTTGCCGACTGTACGGTGACGACATCCCCAGACTACCTTATCAACCAACCAACTAACCAGCAGCCCTCCATCGAAATCATCTAGGATCGTTTTGGCTCGGGAGGCAGGGGGACGGTGGTTGTGATGCCGATACTCACCAGGCAACGAACGCACAGCGCATGAATAGGCCACGATACTGTCTCGGCGGTGGGTTTCCAGTCCCATCACAGCTTCGCAGCCGGGCAACGTCGTGTCCCTATGAGACGGAAGGAAGCTGACTATCATCGCGGCTAGAACACAGTGGGAACATCAATTCCGTGGCATCCTAGGAAGCGGAGGCTTACGGTCATTCTTTCCTTGGACGCTCACTCGCAACCCATGTTTGTAAGCAATAGATAGCCGTGGAGTCGCGGCGAAACAACCCATTTGTCATTTATCGTAATGCCGACATCCCAAGAAATCTGTCTTTCCGCGCGGAGAACCCGAGCTGGGGATCCGGGATGGGGTCGGCAGACGGTAAGGCAACTGTCCTTCTCCGGTGGAAGTGCGACCCGGAAGGTCAACCCACCTGCCACTCGGTCTCCGCCGGCGTCTCCGCCGGCTCTACGTGGCCCCTTCACGGAGCTCTGCCGCTCCTCAATTCCTGATGCAAATTGTTCAAGTCTCTCTCTCCGCTCCATCAGCTCCGGCACCACGACTCCATCCGACTGGCGGTTGGCGGGCGGTCTCTCCCCCGGATGCATCTTCTTCATCGGCAAATCCCTCCCACTTCCCATTGCACGAACATCAGGCATACATATTGCCCATCTCAACGAGTGGCTGTAAATCGGCTATGCTGTCGGCCGAGGCCGCCTCGGAAGGGCGTCAGCCTTACTCTATTACCACCCTGACAGGAGCTTTCCTTGCCGAGTTGGCGATCACGGCAACATACACATCCTTTCATGCATTCGGCTAGGCCTATGATGCCACGGGATGGAAATGCACCATCCGTTTACCAGATTCCGATGCCTGTGATAGCCTACCTGATGTTCATCCGCTGGTCCTGTTGCCCTTCTGGGTTACCCGTATATAACTCGTCCATCGAAGCTTGCTTGAGAGGCGGGGAGATTGGCTCCCCATCACTGTTTGGATGGCCCACATGCTCGGAGAAGTAGCTGATACATGTAGCCGTCGACCGAGAGTTCGCCCATTCGTCGGATCCTGTTTTTGTTCCCCGGTTCGTCCCTGGTTACGGTATGATTGATCCAAAGTATGGCCCACCAATCGGACTGGCATGCGTCTGCGAGGCGGCCGGCACAGGCTCTCTCTCTTCGGATGTGGTCGGGAACTATGGTTCGCCGGGCAGTGGCGAGAATTGGCGGTACCGATGGCCTAGTGATCAGCTGTGATCCTCAACAGGGTTCTTCAGTTGACGCCGAATGCTGTCACGAAAGGAGATGGATCTTCAGTGGGGGTTCTCGACCCTTATTCCGACGTCCAACGATCGACCTGAGCCGCATCATGGCGATTCCTTACCTAGATCTTCAGAATTAGGATACCCGCATAGTACTCCAAATAAGAAACATCCGGATGGCGTTCACTCGTCGATCGCCCAGCACCATTGCCTATATCCAACTCGATGTTTCAGTATGTAGCTTCAGGCCTCGCCATATCCACGAGCGGCAAAGAACTCACTCAGTACTTCTACCACTGTCAACCCAATGGTCAATTAATTTAACAGCCGCACGAAAACAAAACAAAAGACCTCAGCCACATCACCGTCCTTCGCCGACCCGAAGAGCATATATCGAAACCTCTTCACATCTCATGTCACTGACGATGGAAGGAGATCACCGGTATACGAGGCGGCCGCCAGTCTGTCGCTTCTGGGTCATGGCCGGATGCTGAGACGCGCAGAGTGCATTACTTCTTTGACTGATTCGCATGAAAAATGCCACCTTTTCATATAAAGGGGGCCGCCAAAGTAATCGACGAGCCGACAAGCAAGCCGATTAACAGCGCGCATGCTGGTCACGACGAGCCGGCCTTGCTCGTGTTCAATGTTCCTATGAAGACGAGCGGCTATAGCACAATAGAGAGTAGACCGGTATCATCTTCTCAACCCAGAGACAGGCCATTGACTTGGTGACCCCCCGAGTGCCAATAGCCACGAAGTGAACGATACCCGGGGCTGAATCTCCGCTGATCGTCTTGGCCATAAGGACTATGACTGCGCAGCCTTTTGGGCAAGCAGAGTGCTGCAAAAAAAAAAAAAACACCTCGCAGAACATCGTCCGTGGTTATCAGAGGGGGTGATTTGCTCAAGCGCGGTGACACGCGAGATAGTGAGCAGCGTTGACATTCCGTTTCTGCATTGGCAGCTATTAAGTGCAAGTCTGACTTGAGGAGCGTGGCATGACCTGTGTTCCATATCTTCTCACCTCGAGGCTTTGTATCTTGTAATGCATATAACGCTCGACGATGACTGCGTAGAATTCAACAAGGGGGCCCTAGCCCACAAAAAAAGCCAATCGAGTCGGCTCTTTGGCTATGTTCAAGACATCAAACAGGCTTGAACTCTTTCCATCCCCTGAATCTAGCTAGCTGGACGTCATCATCCTTCCTCCGAGGCTTAAGGGAGGAATCGGAGAGTGAAGTTCAAGTTCAATCTACCGCAGCAGAGCGGCACGTTGGGAATGAAGAAATCCCATCGGGCAGCCCGAACAGGGACCGCGCACCAGGCTTTCTAACTCGGCGTAGATTCCGCCAGGCGAAACCCAGAACCGGCAAACCCCTCCCTCCTTCTTTCCCTCAGCGACACGAATTCTTCGGTTGACAGGAGCAAACGGGGCATAGACCGTTCGCCCAGGACTGGTTTCTCCCATCCCATGAAATTGTTCAAGGAAATCCAGGCCAAGCCGTCCCAAAAAGTTGGCAGCAAGCGCGTCAGGGGTTGCGGTGTGAAGTGGAGTGAGGGAGGCTGAAGGAGAGGGGGGCTCTGGACGAAGAATGACCGGGGAGATGACCGAGGGGACGAGACATTCCAAAAGGAAAGAATGCCGAGCGGGGTTGGCCGTATGTTGTGTCCGATCCCGAAAGAAGCGGCAGGAGCGGCGGTGTCTGTCCGGCGTAAGTATACCTACCTACAGGCAGAACGGGCAAGCCAAAGAGTCAAAGGCCAACCAGACCAATTGACAGCTAGCCCAATCCAGGACGTGCAGTAAGACGGCATCGTGTACAGATACATACAGACGTTCCTTTGTTCCTTCTAGAAGGGGGGGTGTGAAACAAGGCCGGCTCGGAGCAGAAAGTAGATTTTCTACTCGTCAAGTTCGCGGTGCTTGCCTGTCCCAGGAAAACGTAGGCGCATTACTAGCCCTTCCCTGTGCAATGCCCGTCGGTCGAAGGGGGGACGTGGGAAGCAGGGCGTGCGCTCGCAAAGGACAGACCGGAGGCTGGGTGACGGCGCAAAGTCTAAATCCTTCTTCGAAGCTTCGATGTTGCTTCGACAGCCAGTTTTCGGACACACAGAAGCGGAAACACGCCGCCAGCCGCCACAACGTCACCAAACTCTCGTACAGGCAAAAGCAGCTTCAAGCGCAGGGTTGCCACGTTCGATCCAACCCTTCACCCTTCACACCATCCAATGGCGGTGGATGTCGGCTGTGCGGATGACAATGCATTGTGCGGTGGCAGAGCAGCATAATGAGGTAATTACTTACTTACAATGATGGCGTGGTAGTGGTGGTGACCGTCGTCGTCTTCGTCTGGTATGGCTAACAGCAGACCGAATCATTGCAAAGTGCTGGCAGACCCAGTCATGAATCGTGGCCTATGCGTTTCTGCGTAGTAAAACACCGTCTCATCGAAGCGGTGTGCGATTTGCTCAATGTCGCACTGGCCACACCATGGCGATGAGCTGGTGGCGACCAGCGGTGCCTGCGCGAAGGAAGATGCCGGTCAAACATGAGCCGGAGGGACCTAGAGCTGACATGTCGGCGGAGGCTATACTGCTTGTTAGATACCCTCCTTCGTTCTCGTCAGCCTAGTACCTCGTATAGGAATGAAGGCGTGAGAGGTTATGGACTGGCGCATGGCAGCGTTGTAGGGTTCGAGATACAGTTTTGCTTTGACATGAGACGTGCAGTTCAGCCACGTGCCGCGGGCAGCGATATCTGTCAAAAGTCTATCCGTATATTGGGACCATCACACGAACCCAGGCCATCTGTCTCAGATATTTCCATGCATCAGATTCTGCGCGAGGCTGACTCGCAAGGAGGAGGGGGATTCGACGTGTGTGTGTGTGTGTGTATGTGTGTGTGTGTGGGAGGTGTTGCGCCTGAACCAAACAGGAGGATAGCGGCGCATTTCCCAATGATGTCCAGCCATCCTCCGGCAAGCACCTTGTCTCGCAAGCAGGCAGTGGAAAGGGGGGGAAATGGACTGCGCGTGCGTCCGTTTGTCGTTCGGTCGGCGACGCTGGATTTGGTGTTGCCGAAAACCTAACCTACCTACCTACGCCATCACACGTTGTGATACATCCAGCATGTGAATTCGAGCGAATGGCCCAGTCCGCATGAAGGCAGCCAGGGATTGTCCTCCCATTGCTCCACGGTGTCAAGATGGATTGGAACCGCTCGTAATCCGAAATTGCGCCATGACGGACTGCAGTAAATGAATGGGGAAAGGGGGGGAAGAGCATCGTGGTCCAAGGGGGATTCGCAGCTCAGGCGTAACCGTTGCGGTTCTCGTTGTCGATGGCCCCCATTGGATGGACGGACTGCGCTTTAGTCAACCGTCACAGGATCCCAATTTCGAGTTGATGTGGGGGGTTGGGAAAAGAGCACAGCGGTGCCCCGCGGAAGAAGCGTCGAACAAAGAAAGGACCGGTTGGTGGCAGTGTGCACATACGCTTGAGGGCGTACCGTGTAGCTAAAGTGAGGTACGGATATCCGTATTGTGTGAGGTAATGGGGTTGCGGTAAGGTGAGGCTGTCTTGGCTAAGGCACGGTCCCAAGAAGACCAGGGAGCGCGACGATGCAACGGGGTGCTCGAATGCCTGCCTACCTACCTACATCGTACCTACCTGTAGGTGATGAAGGCAAAACGGTCCGTGTTGGGTAAAGTTGGTCGAGATAAGGCAAGCAAGGCAGGCAAGGCAGAAACGAGCAGGGGTGGGAGGTGAGGGACAAGACCGTCGCTACAGAGGTACCTACCTACCTTACCTATCTACCTGTACCTATCTAGGTACTTACTCACCACACAGCACGTGTTCCTTGCTAGCAGGTAAATGGTCACCGGTGGGTGGTACGGTGCAGGGACTTCACTACTACCTACCTAGGTGAAGCAGTGTAAAGGAGCAGCGGCCGGCAGGGGACTGAAAAGTGACCACACGCGGCGCTCCGACGAAACGTTCCCGAAGGCGCCTATCCAGCAGGGTCAGGGAAAAGCAGATCCCGAATACGGCCGACTGGAGGTTGCCGCCGTTGATGTTGGCAAGGAGGGCGCAGTTAGTACTCGGAGCAATTCTGCGGATGTACAGGGTACCAAGTGTGTCAAAGCCCGATGCCCACTGCAACATAGCAGAGAGCCACAATGCAACGATATGCCAGACGGGATCTTTTTAGCCTCTGGCGAATAGCTGCAAGATGGTGTAATCAAGAGGGGCGCCAAGACCAGTCAACCTCGCTCACTGGAGGGGACTGCCGGATGCTGAGGGACGAATACTTTAGTGTACGGATACATCGTAGTGCGAGACGGGACGGGAATGGCGGGAGAAGCGCAGCGAGGAGTGGCCCAGGTGGGATGAGATCATGAGGTGAAGGAGTGAAAGCTTCCGTCCCTTGGAGTTGCAGTGGAAGCTAGTCGAGGAGCCACCTACACTAAGATTTGTGTTGAGATGAGGTAATGTGAGGTGATGAGGAGGTGCTCAAGCAAGGAACACCCAGGCCGGATCTTGCTGAAGAAGGGAAGAAGGGAAGAAGGGCTACTGTGTAGCAATGCACTACCTGTAGTACGGGATTTCGACAATAGGTACCTAGGTACCTACCTAGGTAGGTAGATAAGTAGATAGGTGGGCATATTTGGGGCAGGCAACTCGGGACGAGGGGAGATGACAAGGCCAGGGAGGCGGAGAAAAAAATCAAATAGATGACAAGCATAGCTAAGGTACCTACGGATAGGCATCGACGCAATTTACAAGGCAGAGAGCACGGGGCTTTGTTTACCACAGCAGATGCATTGTAGGTACCCTGCCTACCTTAGGTAGGTAGGTAGGTAGGTAGGTAGGTAGGTAGGTAGGTAGGTTATACACTAGTAGCAGAGATACTGAGAAGGGGGGAGGATAGAGGATGGAAGCACGGCGGCAGGCAACGCGTCCGTCTGCTTGCCCAACTACCTAGGTATCGACATACTTCTCATTTCGATTTTATTGACATGTATAGTGCTTCCGACCAGCATCCAGCACACGGCACTTCGCATTGTACGGATACCTGCACCACCATGAGTGAAAGGCGGGGGAAAATGAGGGGACCTTTACCTTTCCCTGGGAACCTTTCTATTTGGAAAAGGGAGATTGGCAGCAGTATCCACTCTCCACGGCCTGGCCAAGAAAGTAGTGTGGAATTTACAGGTCTCTAGTGTACAAAGTATCTCAAGACTCGATTCGACCTCAACGTCGTTGAGGCGGCAGCCAGGCCTTCTGCAAAGAGATTCCTCGCCAAGCAAACACCGCAGTGCTACGACTTTGAGGACGAGCCAAAGAGGTCCTCGGCCGCGAACCAGATAAAATACCTCACTCAGAGGCCGGGGAGAATATCAAGCACGGACGATGGGACATGGAACCTGGAAGCCGTTGACGGTTGTTGACATTGGTGTCCCTTTAGACAATTGGTTGCACGTTTGCGCGCAAGTCCCATTGTACCTGTGCATCGTCAATCCCATCCTCCAATCAGAGCGAGCTAGCAGAGAGAAAAGGAAGGATATGTAAGTCTTTCCATTAGCGTGTTGACAGTATACATACATGGGGGGGGGGGGGGGATCTCTCCGGCTTTCGCCTGGCACTAGCAGTCCAGGTGCATCTCCAGCTGTTGGCCAGAATACCGGTGCCTCAAGTACCCCTTCCAGAGAGGTACATCGGCAGATTCTGCTTTACTACGACTACGCCCACCCCACCCCTAGCCCTGGCTCTTCCCGCTGGGGTGAGCTCAAATCGTCAGCCAAGACCCTTGAGGTACGGATCCCAGCAAGCATGTGGTGATCGACTGTGCATGGACGTCGGCACAGGGAATTCCCCTCCATTCCTTTTTCAAACGTCTCCCAGAAAACGGCAAGATGGAGCTCTACATACTAAAACAGCCGCAGCTCTGGCGGGGCCTGTGGACCCCTGTCCGTTTGCCCAACCGTGTGCCCCCCCCCCCCCCCCTTCCCGTTTTGCGATGCGCGTCTGGCGATTGGATCCGCTGAGAATAAACAAATAAGGATAAAAATCAACCAACTGAATAGAGGTTCTATCATCCTCGCCCCTGGTCTGTGCCGCAGAGAAGAAAACAGCGAGAGAAGGCCCACGACAGGTATCATTGTCGACTTCTACACTACCACCCCTGGGCCTTGGATGCCATTTGCCGTTTCGCTTGCACACCATCATATCGTGAAAGAGGCATACCAGCAATTAGGAAATGTACACGAGAACGTCGCCGCATGGTACTTCTTCTTCCAGCTTGGTAAACCATCAACGGCCGCCCTCACCTCACTCATGCACCAATCGCAGCCCCTCCCCCCCGCCTGTCTGCCTGCATCAGACTTGTGAATGTACAGTACCTTATGTACAGTACTGTACCCTGCCCCCTACCCCCTCCACCTGTCGCATCGCATACAAGATGTATGAATCCGTACAATACCTGTAGATGGTTGAACTTAAGCTTCCCGTCACCTTCGGATGCATGCCTCATCTCAGCATTGCGTAGCTCGTGGAGATCCCATCTCCCTCCTTGTGTATCCGTACCCCATTCAGAATCCCGAGTTCCACGTATCTGTTCTCTCGACCTTCCTGGGCCAAGCTCGACATGAGTCGATTCTTAGGGCACTGGGTGTTTGGACGACGGCCGGACCATGACGCCCCCGAGCCAACGAAGCAGCAAGACAAGGAAGAGAAGGTTTAACTAACCTGGACGGGCACCGTTGACCCTTGAGCACACCCCTACCGCTGAAGCCTGGCCAGGTATTGACCCGAGCCAGCAATGCCCATGTCATCCGCCCCTCCAACCTTGGGCCGGAATCACGATGATATGAAGAATGAGGCTGCTGCGATTGGTCTGCTCTTCAACACTTCAAAGGTGTCGCATAGTGTCCCCCCCCTCTTCTACAGTGTACCTATGTCCCCTCGAGGCTGGCGAGCAACCTTACTACATTGCATCCCACCCTCCCTTTCTTCCCTTTAACCAGCGACATGCTCGCCCCATCATGCGATTGCCCACGATGTGACGCCCTTTGTCAAACACGCGCAAGCCCAAGCTTGACAAGCTTCCAGAAGGCTTCTTTGCATCTTCGCGACGTTTTGCCACAAACTGATCTCATCTATTGTGCAGGTGTAAACCCTATTGTTGGACGACGGGCTCGGCGAGCCCGAGACTTCAGGCGAGATGGTCAGATTCTTGACCTTCACGGCCCAAGATGGGCAGAACTGAAGCCGGACACCGTCGGCTTCGATAGGCTGTGGCCGTCCTCATTGGAGGGTTGGACAAGCCGATATGAAAATGCGAGACCCAATAGCGTGGACTTGGAGCAACATCTACATTTACGAGCTTCTCTGTAGAGGCGTCTGATGGAGGCTGCATCCCACCCCCGAGGCCCCCCTCCCCCAAGACCCCTCCTCCTCAAGGCTTGTTCAGGCAGTTACGTTTGGCTTACGTGCTGCTGTCCTTCCAGCTTGCCGCCGGTGTTGGTTGTAGGTTTGGTTGAAAGCACTGAAGTCTACGTGTACTGGAGCTGGAGCTGGAGCTGGAGCTGGAGCTGGCGCTGCTGCATATTTGCATGTGCCGCCATTTCATCCCGAGTTGTTTCGTCTTGATGCAACGACAATATCGCGTAGCCGGAGCAAATGCGCGCCGGCCAACATTGTCTCCTTTCTTCTTCGGGGTTCCCTCCAGGGCACCCACGGATATCCCGAGCCCGCCAATTACGCCCGGATGGACTTCTGTCCCCAGGAACGGGGCCCGGCCCCTGGTTCGGCGTCTGAGCGGTCGAGAAGGAAAAGGACGAATGGGAAGCCGAGCCCGATGGGAAGCCGAGCCCGATGGGAAGCCAAGCCTGATTTGGAAAGGAGAGGCATCAGCAGCGGATGGCGGATGACGGAAGACGGTTCGGGCGAGCCCAGCAAGGTGCCTGGGCCCTGGCCTGCTTCATCTTGACCTTATCTTCATTTACCCTTGTCTATACGGATATAGCCCCGGTCTCTCTTTTCTCCGCCGGAAGAGCAACAATGTGGCTCTGGAAATCGGAAAGAGCAAAATTACGGGTTCAGAAAGACAAACAGACAGAGAGAGAGAGTGAGAGCGAGGAAGAGAGAGAGAGAAAGAGAGAGAGAAAGAGAGAGAGAAAGAGAGAGAGAGAGAGAGAGAGAGGGTGGGCGTGTGTCTGATGGGGCTCACTCGGGACAATTGGACAGGGGGGCGGGGATGCGATGACCCTCTGACGGTGCCGAACCGTGAGACTCAATAGTATGTCACCATTCGGTGGTTTTCTAATAAGCAAAGAGTGTACGTGGTAAAGGCTCTCATCTTTCTCACGCTCACCCCCAGCCGGCTTTGCTGCTGATGGCTGGCGCCCAGGGAAAGCCAAAAACCAAAACCAAAACAAACGGCAGAACCATCGTCGGACGGGGTTCGAGTTCGACCGTCAAAGAGGACGAAGGTTGAGCGTAAAGAAACAGGGTAAACAGTGGGAATAGGAAAGGGCAGAAGATCGGTGTTCGTAGATACACGCCATGTCAGCATGAAGCATGGAAACTTCAGAAGACGGACTGAACGGGGCTGGTACAGGTACTACCTACTCAATCGTACTACGTAAGGAAGGAATAGACGGCGGGAAGACGCCTCATGCCAGAGGAACATTCCATCTTCGGCGCTAGAACAACTCTCGTGCTTGTCGGTGGTGGCGCACGGCAGCATGGGGGTGCTGCAACGCCCTGGTGGCCGGTCACATTTCCCTTTTGGCTTGGGGTACCTTGGCGGAATCCCACACTTCTTCTCGTTTCTCGGGGCATTTTCTTCTTCTCGTTTTTGTCACTCAATGCCGCCGGTAGGTTTGCGGATCGCTGATCCCATACATTCATGACACAAAGCGCCAACCTACTTACGATGGAGATGGAGATGAGCGAGAGCTAGCCCCTCAACCCTTCACTTTACATATCCGTGCTTCGTCGTCGAGCGGATCAACGCACTGAGCAGCGAGAAGACGGATAAGGTGCTTGCTTGGTGCTTGGTGCTTCGCCTTCACCCGCCAGGAAATACAGCCCGTGCCTCTCCTCTCCTCCTCGTCGACCCCATCCCCATCACAGGTACCTACCAACCCATCTGTCCTTGCTACCTGGATCATCACCCAGCTTTCCATCCAAGGCGTGTGCGGTTGGTCTGGCATTTCGTCTCGCCCATCCAGACATGCCAACCTTGGTACACCATCCACGACCAACAGGGCAAATCACCCCCGAGATGGCTCCTCGCCATGTTAGCGCCCAAGAGAAACAGGACGCATTGCCTTACAAGGCCAACCGCATCATAGAAGGGCGAGGCCAGGGATCATTACAGACGCCCTGCAGGCAGCGCAGGAAGAAGACGTTAGACTTCATCACACGAACCCTGGTAAACTCAATTCAATTCCAAAAAAGCTCGCCCAGCCCGATTTTACCGCAAGGGGAAACATGCCTCTTGGCAAGGTAAGGTGCGGGTAAGGAGAGTTAACTGGCCGGTGAATTCGCAACTAAACAAACGCTCAAAGCGGACGTGTAACTAGGACAAGACTTGGCAAGGGACGAGGGGGGGGGGGGGGGGGGGGGGGGGGGGGCTGGGGGGCTCGTCCTCACCCAGCTTACATCGTACCTCGTACGCACCACCAAGTGAGTGTGGATACCGATCTTCAAACCACTGGCAGTTGTTCGGCACTTTCCGGCCCATCGCCCGGCTCTTACTCTTCGGGGCAGTGAAGTCCGGCGCTTTTCCATCATTGTACATACAGAGTACGGATACGGAGTAGAAACATCGGATGCTGAAAGCCTCCGGCGCTGCGGTTGCTCCTTGCCCTTCCTTTGGGGCACTCCCACCTCCCCCTTCTCCAGCGGGGCGCTCATCCACATCCAGTCCTGGCCCTGGTAGCAGGCCGGGACCGGCCCTCTAACTTGTGCTGATTCCTTCACCACCTGCTTCACCTGCTTACCTACCTACCTACCTACCCACCCACTCAAGGTACCTCTATACCCACCTAAGGTAGGTAGTACATTAGGTACCTATCTAGGTACCTATCTAGGTACCTAGTGTACGGATACCAACGCCCAGCCCCACCCACCCAGACCCGGCGGGGAAGCAAGACGCTGTGCTGGGACTCGGTCGGATTGGATGAAATGCTCGCTGCTTCACAATCCCGAAACCCTGAACAACATCCTCTCTCCCCCAGCCTAAGCAAGAGCACCCACCACGTACTACACACTGCACAGCTTTGCTTTGACCACCTCAGTAAGAAGAGCGCACGCACGGCACGGTAGCAATGGCTAAGTGTTCGTAAGTACTTCTCAGTTTCCAAAGCCCGAAAGATTCAGGGCCTCCCCGGTCTTGCGGCTGGCACATTTCGAGCAGGGCCAGGGGGGGATGGGGAGAAGGGGGGGGGGGTGGGCGGGGCTCAAGGCCGAATCTTCAATGAAAATCCCCAGCAGAGCTCCCAAGAGGGGAAAGCTCACCGGAAGCTGTGCTGTGCGTGCGTGCAAGCCTCATTGACTTCACCCACTTCCAGAGTAGGTACCTTGCAGTGGTCCCCGTTTTACCTGCTTCGCAGTCGTACGGATCCGGGTCCAGAGACTTGATATTCCCTGCCCATGATCCATGGCACCCCATTGCCTAACATCCAAAGACAAACGGTCCGTCACAAACCTTGAACCATCGTCGTCGGGTCGGGTCAACTCAACCTTTCCCCCGGTTTTCAGCGTCGCATTTAGCCCATCTTTGGTTGTGGGACAATGTGGGTGACGCGCCAACCCTCCGGCAATATCCTCAACCGCTACGAATACGTGTATGTGGTGTACTGTGTAGTGTACGGAGTACCCCTACCCCCCTAAATGACGATCAAGGGGGCCTGTATCCGTATGGGATTGACCGGTGAGGGGACCAGGAAACCCAAATAAACCAGCTGCCACGGTGCGTCCCCGGTTCGTCGTGTATGGTGTAACTCACACAGGTACGGATACTTTGTAGCCAGGATCTACAAGCGTCGGGCCTGTCCCGGACAGTACGTGTACTTGTCTTCAACGCTGGGGGACACGGGACCTGAGGCTGCTAATGTCGGGCGTAGGGTAAGGTACGGACACCTGTTCCAAGTTCCAGGCCACTTCTAGCTCTCCCGAGCGGCACCCAAGCCTCAAATCGGTAGGGCCATTGGGGGAGCGAACGGTACGTTAGTCCCCCCGTTCTCCCTTTCTCCATCACCCACATGCTCTGTACACACACACACACTCTCTCTCTCTCTCTCTCTCTCTCTCTCTTATGGCCACCTCAACTCCTCCCTGTTGTCGACATCTTAGTACCGGATTAATCTATCCATTAGCGCGTTCGTGTGCATCACTTACGTGTTCGCAGAAGCATGCCTTGGAACATGCCAAACTCTATCCGACTTCTCATCAGGTTTTCGATCGTCTGATACATCCCGTACGGATACCGATACGCAAATCACGGGTACTTTATCATCATGTGCATGCGAGCGATAGAGAGAGAGAGAGAGAGAGAGAGCAAAAGAGGAGATGGCGCCCACGTAATGCACGTAGACCACATCGTATCGCGTCCGACTCTTGTAAATGCGAAGGGTGCTGAGTACTTGCACGGTGTGTGCCTAGCCAGATAGCAAGACCAGTGTCATTTCTCCCATCCAGGACATCAACAAATCTTGACTTTTGCCGGGCGGCGGGCACTACTCTTTATCCGTCCCCGTCCGCCATTTTGCGAGCGATCGGCCAAGGCGGCGATGGCCAAATGATCTCTAGGGCATACACAGGCTGTGGAGAGGTGGATCATTGCCGTCCAGTCCCGGGCTCTCTCCCAGGCGCTACGGATGCTAGCCAGTCAATCGCCGGTCAAGTTGCCTTGCCTTTCCGGAGTCCGGACCTCTCTCTGCTCTGCGGCGGACACCTTGAGACCCGAAATCCCAGAGGCTCGGACGGACATCCCTCCCCCTCCCCCTCCATTTCCTCCGCCTCCGCCTCCATCTCGTTCTCGTGTAGGGAACCGCGGGCGCCGCATGTGACTTAGACACGCCCGCACACGCACTCGTCGCAACGCCTTGGTGGCCCGACAAGATGTGAGTGGCACCTCGTGGCACGCGGCCTCAAACAAAGTCCAACACCAACTATGGGTTGACGACGGATCCTGGCCGATAAACGAAGAAAAGCCGCCAGTCCAAAAGTGGCGGTCAATTCGTGGTCGTTACCACCTTGAATTGATTGAATTGATTGATTGCCCCCGGAGCTCCGCATCACATCAACCCTCTCTGCCGGGACAGTCCACCATTTGCAGGCCGTAACGGAGACAGCAGATGGAGCAACTGGAGCAACTGGAGCACGCCCAGATAATATGGAGGGGCCTGGATGTGGTGCGAGAGAGGCTTAACTCGTCCAAGCGGAGGTGGCATTTCTGCAGGCGTATCCACTCAACGTCACGGCATATCCCATGTCGTTCCACTCCCCAGCACTCGAGTCCAAAACACCCTCACCTCGGCGCTCTTTCTCTGTTCCCTTTCCCACAAGACAAGGGCGGAATACGTCGAGGGATGTTGGGTGGGATGCCCCATATTCAGATCGGCGTGGACGAGGCACTCCTGGTACCAAATCCTCCTTCTCCGGCCGTCAAAGTGTATGTGCGTGTGCGCATGCGCGCGCGCGCGCGCGCGTCCGCAGCACCTGCTCAGAATCTTCTGTTTTCCTTCTCCATCGTCTCATCCCCATTTGTTCTCAAATTAGAATCGGGAATGATACTAGTGTAGCAGACATGCACCGACGAACAGCCCGATGCCCATCACCCATCCTTCCCCCCTTCGGCCCACCATCATCCTCTTCTGATCGGTTGCATACGGTTGGCCTCTGGATGGGCTGCCAAGCCGGAAGGGTTCCTGTCGAATCCTCCCATCGGCCAGCATGCGCTTGGAAGTTTACATTCCCGAGACGACTGAGAGACTGGAGAAGGGGAAGAAAGAGGGAGAAGCGGAAGGATTGAGGCTCTGGGCCGTTCGTTCTCCCGGTCATATGTGACACCGGGGGCCGCGACCAGGGATCCGGGGACGGCTGCACAATTTGGGGCAGTCGGCGGGTTGATTGCAGCAACTGATTTACTGGATTATTTGGAAGACAAGGGGCCAAGCAGTTTTCTCTATTCCCCCCTCCTTCTCCACCCTCACCCTCCCCCCCCTCTCTCTCTTTCTCTCTCTCTCCCTCTCTCTCTCTCTCTCTGTCTCTCTCTCTCTGTCTCTCTCTCTCTGTCTCTATCTCCGTGTAGCGCGGCCTTCTCTTCCCGGCCATTCGATACACCTGCCCACTCGCCCAGCCGCCCGTCTAAGCCTTGGCCTTTGCCTCGTCCCGGCCGGTTGACATCGAGATTTCGGGCGGATACACTTGATTTCCTCCCCCTCCCCTTCCCATTCTTTCACGTCTGGATCGGGACACCGAATAAAGAGAGATTATGACGGGGAGATTAGAGGCGGGACATGAGGCGAGTCCATGGATCAAGTACGAGGGGGCGGACCGAGAGAGAGTAGGCAATAGAGGAGAAGGGCTGCGGCCACCGGGCCATCGACCGATGGAAAGCCGGCGTCCACGCGGTAGGTGCGTCTACTAAGCGGCAAGGGCGCCTCCCCATGTCCTGCGCCTGCCCCTCCCCCGTGTCTCTAGGTTCTGGCTGTTTTCGTCACTCTCCGGCTCGTCGGTCTCGTCTCGTCTTGCTCTGCCATGTCCTTTCTGATGGAAGACGATCTGTCCGCTCTTTCTCGTGGCCCCCTCTTGTTGTGCCCCCCCGTCTGGTCTAGTAACCAACCCCACGATCCCTCTTCTTCGATTGCGGTATATATGTATACATCTGTTACCTTCTTGCCAATGGGCCAAGTACGTTCTGGAGCAACCCCCTGCTCTCCGGTATTGTGACCGACCCGGCTCGGCTTACAGTGTCGGCTCGGCTACTTGGGACTTGTGTGTGTGTGTGTGTGTGTGTGTTTATGTGCGTCCGTCCACCAGTCTCATCTACCAGACGACACACGGGTAGAAGACGGCTGACCCGGCTTCCACGATTGGGTCACCTCGACTCTGCCCCCCCCCCCCTTTCCTCCCTCCCCTTCCCTCCTTACGAGAGGAGAAGGCGAGAATGAAGAAGAAACGAACGATAAGAGAAAACGTTGATTAGAATTTGCCGCCGGGTCCCCTTGGATTGTCTGCCCATCACCTCTGTCTCTCGCCTCAGGCGCAGGAACACGATCAACACAACCACTCCCCCCCCCCCCCCCCCCCCC